>CM054057.1:236308239-236598145 GCA_028641055.1 Alopecurus myosuroides | reverse complement strand
AAGTCTAAGTGGGTAATACAGGGACAGTGGCAGTGCCATGCAAAGCATAATTCACGGGTGCCTGGTATGTATCAGGCAGCAAGGTAAAACTCGTTGGCCCACTTAAGTTGCTACGACATTGATTGGCATGAGAGACTTTAGAGCTCCCGGCCGTGCGTGTAGGACAGGAGTCGTACACGAGTACTAATCGAAATCACCATCCATCGAGCAAATTGCGAACCACGACGTAGCTACGGTTAGAAAAATTATATAATAGAGATAAGTGCCACTATTGGTCATGTCATTTAGTGCCATTTTGGCGAAGTGCCACTATAGGTCATCTTATTTAGTGGCACTTTGGCGAAGTGCCACTATAGGTCATGTCATTTAGTGGCACTTTGGCGCAGGGGCGGATCTAGGTACAGCTAGCCTAGTGCACATGCACTAGGGTCCAAACATTTCGTTAGTGGCGATTATACATGTGCTATTAGCGATGCACTAGGTTGTGACTGGCGTTGGGCGCCAGGGTCGGTTCGTTCGTGGACTTCTGTGACGTGGTGATACACTGATGTGTGCCGATTCGGGTAGGCAGGCTTCGACCTTGTAGACCCGATAGGAAATCCTAAGACAACGTGCCATATATCAATATGTTTGATGTATAAGACGATCACGTGCTGGTACGATTGATGTTGCCGTGATCCCATCGGCACATCCTCTCGCCTCTCCTCGCAACACGAACCGCTAGCGACTCAGCGAGGGCAGACGCATGGAGGCTGATTCCGGGGCCTCCACAGATCGCTAGGCTATATCTTCAAACTTCCGCGGAAGTCTAGCTATCGTCCCGATCAACAGCCTCCCAAGACTTTCAATTATTGAATCTCATCACAAGACAAAGGTTCCGGGACTAAGACGCCCTAAAATACTCATATGATTTTCTATTGTTTGTACAAGATATAATATTGAAGTGGGGAGTTTAGCTTAATTAATTATTGTTTGTCAAATACAAACACATGTACATAGATCTTGTGAGAAGAAAGTACGAACTGATGGAGACCGTAGTTAATTGGTAAAACACTCTCTAATGCCAAGTAATATATTCAATTATTTTAATTCGTCAGGTAAACTAAAACCATATTGCTAATTTACAGGTTCTAGAGGATCAGCGATGTAGCTTGCCAGACTTTGCTGGGGGGGGGGGGGGGGGGGGGCAGTGGCCCCCTCTGACTTGAACTAAGCTCCGCCATTGTGGAGGATGTGAGGTCGGATGGAGTCATGCCATCATTAGTTTATTCATTTCAGCAATTTGGTAGCATAGGTTGTGTACATTTTATTTTGATGGATTTTGAGTGCCAAGATTTATTAAACACAACAATATTAGTAAAAAAGTATTTATTTACATATATCGTTAAGTTGATGTGGAAGTTGTGCACCACGGTTATTTTTTTCTAGATTCGCCCCTGCTTAGGCGAAGTGCCACTATAGGTCATCTCATTTAGTGGCACTTTGACAAAGTGCCACTATAGGTCATGACATTTAGCTGGACATCCCTGTCAGCAGCGGGACAGGCGGCGGCGGGGAAGACGGTGGCGCAGGCGGTGGCGCAGCGGCACCTCCTGTCGGCGAAGGCGCGGTAGTCCAGCTGGAGTCTGCTGGCGTCGCCGCGCGTGCCCGCGCACATGAAATCCTGGTGCGGCTGCCGGCGGAGCCACCCGTCATCAGCGACTGGACGGCCGCGTCTGGGGCTCAGTGTAGCGAGATTCAGGAACTCTCGCTCACATGGCGTTCAACAAGACAATACCGAGGGCCTTCCCCGCCGCTGCCGCCGCCTCCTCGTGTGTGATTGGCCGATGCAGAGAGAGCTAATGTCAAGAATGTTATCCCTTTTTATTGAATTTAAGACTGTTATCCTTAATGTCTACTACTCCCTCTTCTGTTATGAAATGTTGGGTTTTCTTACCTCTCCGATCCGAGTCGCGGTGGCGCGTAGCTGTGTTGGCACATGGATTCGGTGTGCCATATCTCTTGTATCGCGTAAAATTTTCCTTTTAGACGGATGTATCGTGTAATTTGGGATTGGAATATAAGGAAAGACTTTGAATTTCTCTTGGGCCGTATGTGTTTCATCGGTGCCGGTGAGTTTAGAGAGGGCGGTTACGCTGCAACTGCGTCGTTCCGCCGCTCGCCAGTTACCGCAGATCAAAGATGCCCCTGGTTGCAACTTGAGAGAGCAAGCAGACGAACCTCCGGGCTGCGCAGGCGTCACTGGAAATCCCGTGGTGAGTGGTGACAACCCTCCCAGGTTGCAAAACGACATGTTTCAAGTATCCGAAAGTTCAGTGCAGCAGCGAAAAATGATATCCAGTTTCAAAAAAAAAATGATATGCGAACAAAAAAAAGAATTAAGAAAATATTGATCCAAACAAACTTCAGTAGGTGTATGTGTGTAGAGTAAACCTCCGGTGAGTAACGACAGCCTGAACTTGGCAGCAAACGGAGAAGTAGACAACACTAATACAGTTGCAATCTAAGCATCTATAGCTAGCACGGTCCACATGTCCAGTCAGGAGGTAAAATACCAGCACAGCACATGCTTTTTAAACACGGATGCAAATAAAACTACCCAAGGACCGCATGCACTGACATTCATCTGGTTGCCAAAGTAGGCACATAACAGTTGAACAACACAAAAGGCAGATATAGACATGTATTTCCTTTCTTTCACAAGAACTGGTTTAACCGAGGTTACACGAAAAGTGGGGGATTGCAAAATCATGCAAGGTATGTGCAGAAACTGAAGAATCAAAACTTTTCTTTTGTATGGCCAAAACGATCTGACAAGTTGCGCAGGCAATTCATTTGAACACACAATTTTACCCTCGCAACTTAACAGGGGATACTCTATATTTGTATATATCTCCATCTCTCTGTGTCCTATGTGCACAATGTATGCAGTCTGTACATTTGCCACCGTGGTTCAGCGAGTGGGCTTATGCTGATAAGCCTCTCTTCTGTAGTCTGATCATGAAAGCTAGTGATCTCACTGCACTCCTTAGCCGATCGACCGGGAGACCTTTCAGTGTTGGGTGAGATAAATCATTTCCTGGTTGATCGGCGCCTTCTTTGCAGCTAGATTCACCTGAGCTGCCACTTCCATCTTCGTCTGTACTGGAAGTTTGAATTCCCTCCAAAGGTATCTCATCAGTGTCACCGGACTGGCAGTAAGCAGAACGAAGACCCCGGTGAATGGCATCCATTCTGCCCGATCGCTGATCTTCTCTGTCCATGTCTATCAAAACCTGTGCATGTCCAAGAACAAATAATGGGAAGTGAGAACCATACATAAGAAATTCCATATCAAATAGTATGCCTTCCAAAGAGAGATGTCTGGGGGTATTCAGAACATGAAAAGTGCAAGTTACCCACTCTCAGTTGAGAGCATAGAAATGAAGATCATCACCAAGATGAATAAAAAGTTTAGTCATGGATCCTCTGTATGTTATATATATAGCTTTAAATTCTAAAGACTCATAAAGAAATTACAATAACCTGTGCAGGGAAAGTCCTGAATAATGGCAGAAGACGCTTTCTGCAATACTGGTTGAATAAAAGAGTTAGGATGATGAGAGGTACGGTGAAGCCTGCAGCTACTGGGGATTCTTTAAGGCCAAAGACACTGAGGCAGATGATCTGAGTGAGCACGAGAGAGAATATTGTTGTATTGTATGCAATTGGCCAATACAGACCGCCTGTGTCGTATGTTGTGCAATAGACATTGATGAACTGAAAATGGTAAATTACTAACCCATTAGATTAAGTAGGAGCACAGACGACATACTTCTGCAAATAATTTGTTCTGTAAAAACATATAATTTGCTATCTATGAAAAACAGTTTGAACTTTCCTGAGATTCAGATGAAATAGCTAAATGATGTGCAATCACAAGGAATGACCACAGAAAGCATATCCAAAGGAACATATCAAATATAAAGATTGCATTTTAACATAACAGGAGGCAAACATGTGAGGATTTATTACATTCAAATTTTGTGCATTATATATGATAGAATGAACACTATGAGGGTGATAAATATTTTTTACTTCGGGGGCTAAAGGGCTCAGACAGCTTCTCTCCCCTAGTCTGGCTTAGTTCTTTGGGTTGAGTTGTACCGTGTGGGTGGCCTCCTTGTAGGCTTGCACATAAACTCTCTTTCTATCAATGCAATGAAACGCAAAGCTTTTGCGTTTTCGCGTAAAGATAAATATTTTTTACTTTATTCATAGTTATGGACCAAATTATTATGGATTTCACATCAGAACTTTGCTTGAAAAGACATTTTAAATTCAAAGATTATATCTAGCTTCTCACCTGATTGCGGTACACAACGTAAGCAAGAAAGAAGTATATCAGCAAAAAGGGCAAGATTAGAGGCGCTAGCACAGAGCATGTGAAGCCCAATAGTCCAAACAGCAGAACTTTTGGTAGTTCAGTGTGATAGGGAAATGAGAAAATAAGATCACTATCTTCTTTCTTTCTCAGAATATATTTCCTTACAAAGTTCCAAATAAGACCAAAGAGTTGCATAAGTTCTGATGATAGACTAGCCCATCCTGAAGTCAGAACATAGGTAGTAAAGAAGGTAGCCTGAAATGGAAGTAGAAATAGAAGTTTTTATGAAACTGAAATGAGCGCCTGGAGAAACTCAACCCCAAAACAAACCAAAACACTGTATGTAGCTATTTAAATATTTATATTTGCATCTTTATAAGCAGCAAAAAACAAACAAACAATTCACCTGTAAGGGTATTGCTTTAGCAAGCTGCACTGGAATGTCCTTTGGGCTGGATAAGGCATTCAGTTGGCTAATGACAGAACCTGATAGGACATTGAAGAAGAAGACATTCCAAATGGTGAAGTATAATACTTTACAACAGGCACTTTTCTTCCTTTCACTGTGAGAAATAGGTCCCTCTAATGTCGAAAATAGCATCATGGTTGGGGGAACAGTATATAAAAATATTTGCAAGATGACACTGGGAAGGTATCCAGTTACTAGCTGGGGCATGTATTTCCTGCAAGAGAATTAGTAATCATTAAATTTTGATGTAGTGGTGAATATAAGACTGCAATATCCCCACTATTCAGCAGCAACTACAGAATTTACATATCAGTTTGAACCACCGCTATTCAATGCTTCTAGAGAAAGGGAAGGTCTGGTAAACGAATGTTATCTCGGGTATTAAACTCTAGGTCAACACCTACTACAAATAAAAATTGAAGGCATTTTACATGTAATGCACACTGTATGCCAATACAAATCAAGGAGGAGACCATTGCTGCAGCTACTCCAGATGAGTTACACCTTGATTTGATAATAACACGTGAGTTCTAAGCATTACGATTACTTACCCTTTCAATATTCCTTTCAGGAAAGGGAGCCTTTGCTGCAGTGTTTCTAGCTGACTTAGACCTTGTATAAATGTCACGGGTACAAGAAAAATGATCATAAAAACAATAGAACCCAGAAGTGTTGCTATGCGGCGAATCCAAAGCTGCTTGTACGGTAACCAAAGATTCGACCAATACATGTCGTCGCGTTCTGGGGCCAGACTAGTGACCCATTTCATAGGGTTGGATGTCTGGACAATTTCAGATACGATTAATGCTGCATACCGAGTTTTGAAAAATACAAAGGCAGCAGAACATTCCTGTATTTGGTTAGGACAACCAAATTAATACAGTACATTAGAACATGTAGTAATGATAATTGTAAGAAAAGGAACCAAATGATTGCTAGTTGACCTCATCAGTTAAGTTCAAGTTTGAATCTTTCGCACAAGGATTTTCCATCTCTTGCTCTTCAATAGGCAACAGCTGGAACGAATTTGATGACACTCCACAAAGACAACATTGATATGTAACGGATCTGCATGTCTGATCGACAGCACTACCCTTGAAATGCCTGAACTTCCTATAAGCCTTCTTTGCACCCATCTGAAAAGTAAGGACGAAATTACCACTACAAACAGGTACTACCATGTGAGCATGCCTAGAGGGTATTGATTAAAAAATCTGAAAATATGGAAATAAACATGGGAGCAAAGGAATGATCCTGCATCATAAAAGCAGCTGTTTCATCTGTAATGGTATTGAATTACCCAACATCAGTTACACATTTACACTTAAGGCCACGATTGGATGACTGTTTATTAGGCAAAATAGGGGTATAATTCTAAGGACCTACTGAGGCGCCGGAAAAAATACGGTGCGCCCGGCCGGTTAGGATACGGCTCGGTAATTCCTCCCGACATTCCAAGCGAAGCCTAAAACATTTAAGGAATATGTTCCGAGTTACAGTTCAGTATATTGTATTGAACAGCTGCAATACAGCCTACAAAGGTTTCGCACAAAAGCTCCATTATTTCCCATGTTACGACTCAAGAGAGATGCTAATAGGCAGCGTATGAATGTGCTAGGCAAGCCATAGCAATATGCGCAGATGGTGATGATCAAACAGCGCACAGACCTCACGTTAGCAGTGCTTTATGGTGATTCTAGTCCTGCTTTATCTTGTTCGATAAAGGCAGTTTGCTATTTGTGTTGCTCTAAACATCTAAAAAAAGTATGCATGTTACAAAATACCATTAGCGTCATACTGACAAGTAGTCACATCCTGACTCTCCTGGTCCCCAAAAAAAATGCAGGGGGGAGACGTGACTTTGTTTGATAGACAACAGTGCTTCAAAACCACAGGCACAACCGTTACAAGTCTGCAACCTTTTGGCCCATGTGTGGAAAAATGTCCCAAGGGAATCGTAGAAATTAGGAAAGAGATGGAAAAGTACTTAAACACAAGAAGCTTCAAAGCCATGGAACTATATAATGATGAGGAAGATGAAGCTGAAGTACAAAGAACACGTCCATCATTTACACAAAATGATTTAAGGCTACAAGGTGTGTGTTGAGTCATGTCATGTCATGCTAAATGCTACCATCATATTGGTTCACCGTTCAATCATCCTATGGTATGGAATTGCTAGTTGCTAATTGATGTTATGTTATGGGGCTAGTAAGCTCATAAAGAATAATATTTAATCAGGAAACTCTAGCAGCAGCATTACATTTCCAAAAAAAGAACAGAAATTCGGTAAATCTACATAACCACATATTAAAAGATATTGCTTACCACTATCTTCTGAACCATCCCAACTTTATGAACAACTAGATGAGATAGATAACTCGGCGCGTGGTACTTCGTAAAGAAACTATCAACAGCGCTGCTGAATGATTCATGACTTGACTTCGGTATCCCGCGAACAAGGACAGTAAAACGGCTAGGATTGTCATTTGTTTGAACAAGATGAGTTAACCTCAGTCTAGCAATATGCTTGTACTCCTAAAAGCAACAATGTAGGAAATAACATAAATGAGGTTTCCAAAGATGAGGTAATTGAACATTTAAGTATTATCAAATGTCAAACTACTTGGTCGTACCAAATATAGAAGAAAGCAAGCTACACCAGATATGATGTACAGCACGACGCAATGGACCCAAAGCCTGCATTTATTAGCAATTTGTAAATAAAGTTCAAGATGCTTATCACTTATCAGTTCCAAAGATGTATGCCCAAATGAATTAGTGACCAGTTTATATGATACAGATACAAATAGTAATTAAAATCATAGATGGCACCAGAAGACAGCATAAAATAAGCTAAAACAGAAGATGACATGTTTAACAGACCAAGTTTGCCTCCTCAGAATCAAATAAAAGGACTTCAATTGCTTACCATCTAGATCTCGCTTGCACATGTCCTATTGTAAATGTTTCCAATGATACTGAAGCAACCAGGATATGATGCATATCTTGTCCAAAATAATTCAATGGGAGAATTCCAAATACACAAAGAATGGCAGCTAATGAGAATATCCGTATGCTGTTGAAAAGAAGATACATCAGATACCTGAATTTGTATACTGAAAATATGAAGAGGCGGAAAACAAATGAAAATACATTAATCAAAACAGGAGTGTATCAATGAGGTTTTTAGAAATCACCATTCATAAATCGTTTTCTTTTCAGTCTCAATAGCATACGGATGTTTACATCATTTGTAAACAGGAGAACCTTCATCCACCAAGAATCGTGAGAAATAAATGGTGCTTGTGGTCACAGAAGTAATTGAACTAAATTGCAATAGACAACCCCTCAACTGTTGATTCGTTAGTAAAGTCTAGCAGTTTCATTTTGATATAGGAGGTTCTTAAGTTTATTAAAATTCTTCCAGTTCAATTCATCTCTACATTAGGATATCCGGTAACCAATAGGAGATTACCATGTGAGAACAGACATGACTGTGAATATTTTCATTACATCTGTACACTATCTGTTGTGCATGGCCATTTCATATTTTTGTGCAATTTTACAAAGTTGATTCGATCATATATTTTGTATATTCATATTAAGAAAATATTTTTGAGTTTTGTAACTTGAAGGTGGAAAGTCCTGTCACTCACATATCAATCAAAAATTAGAAGTGAAAAGCGACATACATGAAAAAGGTCACATCAGCATGTTGAATTTTTAAAGAGTGGACCATCTGCGCAATAGACAGCTTAAAAGATCTCTCCTAAACATCAAACAGTAAATATTGAA
This sequence comes from Alopecurus myosuroides, assembly GCA_028641055.1. Taxonomy (NCBI): domain Eukaryota; kingdom Viridiplantae; phylum Streptophyta; class Magnoliopsida; order Poales; family Poaceae; genus Alopecurus; species Alopecurus myosuroides. The sequence continues at coordinate 236,589,512 of CM054057.1, read as the reverse complement.
ATGGCAAAGAAGGTAAAAGTAAAAATGCATGCACCTAAATACTAGAACTCTATTGAAAACAACTGCATCCAGCCCAGCAGTAGTTAAGATTTCATCCTCTGTGCACTGCAGACTTCTCACAATCCAGCTAGGGGATGGAACAAATCTCTCCAAAATTAAAGCCCCTTGGAGCCGGCGACGATCCTTAGAAATAGTTCTCCCGAAATAGACCTTAACATTCTGTGGCTGTTTCCTCAGAATGGAATAGAGTGACAGAAAAAGCACACAGAGCCCAATGTTGATTCCAGCAGAGGTCAGAAGAGCACCAACTTTCATCTCCTCTTATAAAAACACGTGGGAGCCAACACTCATTATTTCATCCGAATACAAATTACTTTAGAGCTTTGTCGGTGCCTGCAGTAAAGGATTAGGTTATGAGATTTCATATACGCATATGTATAGAAGTCTTACAGGCATGATCTTGACTTAATTACGTAATCACATTATTCCCATGTGCCCCAATGAAACGAGTATGCACCAAACATTCACATGCTCTCAAATTCCATTACATCTGTTGAAGATTGTACAGTTAATATAGGTGCAGCAAATAAAGTGCTAGATTAATCAATCACCTGCCAAATGCCAATACTATACACAAGAGGTTGACTGTAGTGCTAAAGAGTACAAAATGGAATATATATCTGACAAATCCCATGGGAGGCATGAAGAATCTAATGGAAAAAACAGATCGAATCAGAATGAGTTAGAACCATTTAAGAAATGGTGAAGCACTTGAGCATTCATACGATTTGTTGAGCTTCAAAAGCGAGTTTTGTTCTCGTTCTTTCGACTGGAACATAAACAGATCATCGACTAGAAGAGTCCATATACAGCATCTGCTTTACTTAGGTTGGGGCATTTTCATCTGCCCGCAGTGTGGCATCCTAAGATTAGAATAGCACCCAAATCCAGTTAAAGGTTAGGTTCAGGCATTCCATCTATCGGCAGTGGTTAGCCCCAGCCTAGGATTAGAATAGCCCGTCGCCTAATCCACCAAATTAAGAAATACTCCAACCTCGCCCCGCACGCACCGAATTAAAACCTGATTAAAACCAAACGCTAAAACTGCACTCGCCGCCGCTCCCCAGTTCACTACGCGATTATCCGTAGAATCGGCAAACTTGGGATAAGCAAAACAGGCACAGCAGCACCAAATCCGTCTGCTCGAGTCGACTCTCGCCGCTACCAGAAGCAAGCTTCACAAATTTGACCGGTAATCCCGAACGAGGAGTACAGCAAACTCATTGACTCACCTCCTCCAACTCGACGACGGGCGGGCCGAATCCACCAATGCCGCTCGACTCCTCCAAACCCTACGCCTTGAAGAGTCAGAAGAAGAGAAATCAGAAAAAGGAATACGCCGACACGCGCGCTCGAGAGGAACCGTCCGCTGTACGAAGGAACCGAGGCAATCACCTGCCGGCCCGCCCAATGGGTGCCGCGGAAGCGCCGAGAGACGAGCAGGGGATGGGGATGGGGATGGGGATGGGGATGGTGGATTTGGGGTTGGGGGTTGGAGAGCGATGGTTAATGTAGCGCGTAGCAGTGGTTGGCGATCGTGAAAGAGAGGATTTGGTGGAATCGGAAATGGAAGTTTCGATCGGAAGGAAAGGGCGGAGACAGGAAAGCGACGCGAGCGGCACGACTACTATAGCATACTACAGAGAGCGAGGAGTCAAAGACAGGCGAGAAATGGTACCTAGCGAAAAAAGTGGTGGGGGCGGGCGGGCGGGGGCGCCACGAGGAATGCGCCTGGACGCGTGGCGTGATATGACTGGCAATTCGGAGGCACGCAAAACTCTCATGACTCGCGATTTCCTTCAAATCTGCAAGCTAAATGAACAATAGCACTATACTGCAAATACAGTATAGACAGGGGCGGATCCACGATTTGAGGATGGCGAGGGCAAGACAAAATGAAAAAATATCAAGTCTTACAAGTATCATTATGTATAGTAGGTTGTGCTGGAATCATTATTTTCTTGGATGAATTTGTATATTTAGCCGCGGAATTGAAGTTTGAACTAATCGGGTTGAAATAATTACTAATTAGTAGGATCTTTCTCTTCATAGCTATACTATAATTTTTTTAATAAACCATTATAACTAGCTACACAAATTATCAAGGATCGGATATATAATACCTAGGTTAGGCCTTGGGCGATCACCGGATCATATCTAAGAAAAAAATTGATATTGGGGCCGTCGTGCATGGGACGATGGCAGCACTAGGTCGCCGTCGCCAATTGAGCTTCCTTGATCTTTCTTTTCGAATCTGTAGACATGTCAAGGTTTTTAATGATAAAGTCTGTTCTCTTATGCAGATTATCTTCGGGACTAGAGCTGCACTTTGTACTTGGGTACCGCTGCAACGTGTGGAGCACCGAGACCTATTTATGGAGGTGTGTACCAGACTGGAGTATACGGCGAGCGACTTTTTATCCCAGCATGGATGGTCGTATGATTTGCGTATCGGCCCTCCAATCCCTTAGGCGTCTTTCACCCGCTTTGTAATTTACCTTTTTTATTTTCCTTTTTTCGGTTGTGTCCATCTTATTGATGCAGAGGCTGGTTGTAATACTTATATTACATAATATAAAAAGCTCCCATTAGAGGAAAAAAATGTCTTGCGGCAACGACGGCGGCATCGCTCGATAGAATTCGGCAGACGGAGAATATGGATTATGCGATCGTGGCTGCCTAATTGTGTGTCCGCCGTGCAGTCTACAAGTATGATACACGTACATGCCATTATGGCCTTAGGCCTTAGGGCCTTGACTAGATGCATTAGTTTTGGCTCAAACAAATTAGCATGCGGCCATGGTGGGATGAGGGTGTTAGAATTAGCCTAATTACCGGATTATATTAGCTTTCCCATAAAAAAAACCAGATTATATTAGCTGATACATATATATACCTACTAGCCCCTGCTACTTATGATTAGGGGTAGCCGAATCACGGGGGTGGCCTGGCCACCCCTCGCCCCTCCCTGGATCCGCCTCTGAGTATAGATTATCATTCTGCATTCACGATGCAAGTGGGAAGGGACTGCCACCAAGCCCGCCTTCCATACCGCAAGTGAGAGAAAATTGCAAAAAAAACACCACAATTGGAAATACGACTTCAAAAAACCACCGATTTTGGATTCTTTTCGCAAATAGCAACCAGTCTTGGGTCTGACAGTTTCAAAACGCACTGATTGGTCGTTTGCTCGCTTTAAATGCGAAACAGGCCAATTTGGCCCACCTGCAGGCGTGATATGGCGCGGGTTGACGCCCGCCCGTTAGCTAACGCCCGCTAAGGGGAGATCTGGTCGTTTGACTCGAACCCAACGGGTCCGATCGAGTCCGGTCTCTCTCCCGTGCGTGTCGGAACCCTAACATGGAGTAGGAGAATCGCGGCGGCGGTGGCTCTGTTGGTCGCGACGGCGGTGTTGGCTCTGACCCGAGCGATGTCGGGGAAGGCGGTGTTCCTCTGTTGCGGCAGCTCGAACCCAGTTGCGGTGGCGGGGGCGGTTGTGGAAACGACGCACGGGCTGTTCTCATCGGCGGCGTACAAGTTGGCTCAGGACTGGAAGGCATCTCCGACGAAGAGCCACGTGTACACGCCGTCGCTCGGTGGATTAGAGTAAGCACTGTTCTTGTACTCTATTCTTGTAGCTTCAATCGACTGAGAAACCATGTAGATTCGGTAGGTTAGAAACTATATTCGATAGGAAATTGAACCTCTATTTTTGTGTAGATTGGATGATGATATATGGGATGTGAGATTTCATTTTGAGAGCCAAGACAATTTGGAAAGAACTATATGCCAGAGTGACATTAGTTCTGTGAATTTGCTTGCTATGGTGGAGACTCGAGGTTATGTACTAGATGATAGCATGTATTACATTTATGAGGAGGGAAAAGGTGTCTCGGGGCTAGAGCTAATCGATGGAATGGACTCAGTTTATAGGATGGTTAAGAGATATGAGGAGGAGAAGTGCATTTCCATAGCTGTTGTTAAGGGGAAATCTCTCCCTAGTATATCTGTCAATATTGCAGAGGAGGAACAGATTCCAATGTCTGAAATTGGAGTGTCAACTGTGTACACTATTGATGATGATGGGGTTATTTTTCCTAGCCAAGAAAGTGGAAAAGAACAAGAGGATTCAGGGGTGCTTTATCTTTGTACTCAACAAAGTAATAATGTGAAGGAAGTTTCAGTTGGTCCTGGTCCTGGTTCTGCACAAAATTTGTTTGAGCTCATTGATAAAGAAAATGGCAAGCAAGTTTGTGAAGAATTGGCTAACAGTGATGAAGATGAATCTTATGATTCTAACATGGCAGATGCTGAGTTGGGTCAGAAATTAATTGATCTTAAGAGAAAAGAATTATGCAAAGGAACATTTGGAAGGTGACACAGATATAGAGGATATATACTATGACTCTGGTTGTGATGATGACAGTGACTGCATTGCTATTTCTGATCCTGAGCCTTCAGGTAGTTATGTGATGAAGAGAAGGAAACTACACCTAGGAAAGGGCCCACAGACAGGTCCCATGCAAGCCAACAGAGCATTGTATGTGCTGATTTTGTGCCATCCTCTGATGATGATAGTGCTAGTGAATTTGATGATGATGGGTTTGAAGTGATGTCTTGGGTACGGGCAAAAGGAGGCAGAAAAGGCATGGCCAAAAAACTAAAGGTGAGACACTGGTATGATGTGAATAGGCTGCAGCCTGAAGACCAGTTCTGTCTGCAGTTATGTTTCACATATGTGTATCAGTTCAGGACTGTTGTGTAACACCTGCACATCACACAGTTGAGGAACTTCAGATATCATATAAATTCCAAAGATAGGGTCATTGTTATGTGCAAAGAGGAAGGGTGTCCCTTTTTTATGACAGCTTCTCAGATTGCAGGTGAGAAGACATTCTGCCTTAGGAAGATGCATCTAGAGCATACTTGTCTAACTTCAGGTGAAAATTGCAAGATTACTGGAAAAATAGGTGGACAATGTTTGTGAGTAGGCCATGAGAATTGATCCAGGTACTGGAGTTGGCACTGTGATGAAAACAACCAAAGAAAAATTTGGTATTGCTTGTGCCAAAAGTGATAGCATACAGAGCTAGAAAGAAAGCTCTTTAGACTGTGTTGGGTGATCAAGTGAAGCAGTGCACTAGAATCAGAGATTACTTGCAAACAGTGATAGGCACAAATCATGAAAGTAGATGCATTGTGACAACAACAAAGTTAGTAGGAGATCCTAGTCCAAACCCAAGGTTTTATGGATTGTTTATGTGTCTGAATGCTTCCATACAAGGTTTTTGAATGGCTGCCGACCATTTATCGGTAAGTTCAATAAAATAGTGTTGTTGCTAAATTATGAGAATTATTTTGTGTACTAATGGGATTTACTATTGCAGGTCTTGATGGATGCGTGGTAAAGGTTGCAACTGGATAGCACATTTTGGATGCCACCGGAAGGGATGGCAACAACAACATATATCCCATTGTATTTGGACTTGTTGACAAAAAGGACACTACAAGTTGGTCATGGTTCCTCACTCAGCTTAAGTATGCTATTGGTGGAGATGAAGACAAATTTGGAAAATATACAATTATCTCTGATAGGCAGAAGGTACTTTCTACTCATTTGAATGTTCAATGCAATCATTTAAACATGTCTAGTATTTTTAGTTGTTGATAGGCAGATTACTAGTTCAGTCAAATAGGGTTGTCGATGCTCGACCACTCTAATTGGATGGTTTAAATTATTCAAATAGGGTTGTCGATTCTTGACAACTCTGCTAAGATAATTTAAATCATTCAAATAGGGTTGTCGATCCTCGACATCCCTACTTGACTCAATTAGCTCAGACAAATAGGGTTATCGATCACCGAAAATTCTACTAGGCTCATTTAGAATCATTCAAATAGGGTTGTCGATCCTCGACATCCCTACTTGACTCAATTAGCTCAGACAAATAGGGTTATCGATTCTCGACAACTCTAATAGGCTCATTTAGCTCAGACAAATAGGGTTGTCGATCCTCGACAAATCTACTAGACTCATTTAGCTCAGACAAATAGGGTTGTCGATCCTCGACAAATCTATTAGACTCATTTAGCTCAGACAAATAGGGTTATCGGTCCTCGACAACTCTACTAGGTTCATTTAGCTCAGACAAATAGGGTTGTCGATCCTCGACAAATCTATTAGGCTCATTTAGCTCAGTCAACATATGTACCTTTCTAATATTAATTATATGTACCAACAATTCCACAGGGACTGCTTAATGCAATCAACAAAGTGTTCCCCAACTCCCCTCAAAGATTCGGTCTTCGACATATTTATGCAAATTTCTAGCATGATGGTTTCAGAGGGGAAGAACTCAAGAAATTTATGGATGCAGCTGCTTACTCATACACTAAACATGGGTTTGATGTAGCAATGGCCAACATGAAAGAGAAGAGTGAGGAAGCATGGTTGTGGCTAAGTAAAATGCCAGTTGAGTGCTGGGCAAGCATGCAATGGACTACAATTGCAAGACAGATTTGGTTGTTAATAATCTTAGTGAGGTTTTCAACATAATGATACTGGATGTGAGAGGAAAACCAGTACAAACAATGATGGATGGCATAAGAACAAAATTGATGGTTAGATATGAGGGAAAAAGGACCGGTGCATCAGAGGCAAGGTGGGAGATCACCCCCACTTTCTCTGAGAAGTTAGAAGAAGCCAAAAATGGTCTAGGCAGTACAAATCTATGAAATGAGCAGGAGGTTTGTGGCAAGTGAGTAAGGGAGTGGACAAAATATATGTCGTGGACTTGTCTACAAAGACTTGTGGCTGCAAAAAAATATCTTAGTGGCATTCCTTGAAATCATGCAGTATCAGCAATATACAAATCAAAACAACACCCTGAAGACTTTGTCTCAGATTTCTTCAAAAAGCCAATGTACATGGAAGCCTACAACCATGTTATCTATCCTGTCCCTGGTCATGACTCATGGACAAGAACTGACACACCAGATATTGAACCACCACATTTCACAAAAGAGTTGGGCAGAAAACAAACAAAGAGGAGGAAAGGAAAGTTTAAGGTCTCGGCCCCAAAGTCATGTTCAAGAATAAGTTCCATTACTTGCAGCAATTGCAAGTTGGTTGGCCACAATTACCTTAACTGTGGCAAACCACTCAGCCCCGAGCTGCAGATGAGAAATAACCAGCACCGAGTATATCTCTCTATCCCTAGCATATTTTACTTTGCTAATATTAATTATTTGTACTATACTCACATTATATTCCAACTTGACAGGCAAATAGGTCCTCAGATGGTGGTGCTTCAACAGATGGAACTGCTTCATCAGCTACTGGTCCTGCTCCAATGGCAGCTCCAGGTCCCATGGCACCTCCTGCTACATCTTCTCCAAGTCCAATGGCACCTCCTACTGCAAGGCCAGCTGCTGCAAGGACAACTGCTGCAAGGCCACCTCCCTCTACTCCAATGGCAGCTCCAGGTGCTACAAAGACACCTAGTGCAACTCCAGCTCCATCTGCTCCTGCTACTACAAGGACAACAGCTACATGAACATCTGCTATAATGCTACCTCCTGGAGCTACAAGGACAGATGCACACCAAGGAGCAAGAGTTGGATTCATAGCTCCAAGAACTACTGCATTTGGCTCTTCTGCTAGACCTACTAGAACAAGGAGGCCAGCTCATAAGGTGCAGCAGTACTTGAATATCAGTGGGATTGACAACATCACACTTGCAGACATCAAGAAGATGCTTTGATTATGTCATTGTATTGAACTTGTTTTGCCATGTAATATGGAAGCTACCTACCTATCTATCTATTTGAACATATGGATTTGAACCTATGTAATGCAATGTTGAACTTGTAATGCCTACTGCTATGTTTCTTGAATTTATTTGAATTTTCCTACATATATAAGCACTGTTGTTTGTTAACTGGTGGTTCTGATGCCCTATAAACTGAAAACTTGTGGTTATTTGCTAAAAAACCTGAAGATCATATTGAACCAGTCTTGAGAAAAAAGCGCAGAAATATATTGAACATGCTTTTCCATTTTGTATTTCCTATAATTCTTCTGGAATAATATCGTTTCTTCAAGAAATATATTGAACCTGATAATTCACAAATACTTCACAAATACTACCGTAATACTTAACAAATTTAGAACACATTCACTGAAAAACCTGATACTTCATAAATACTACAATTATACTGATCCACTGAAATACAAATACTTAATCCATACAAGCACTGAGTCATACATAGACTGGTTCAATCCTAACAGAGATAACAACAGTTGACTGGATTATACAAATATTGGTTCAAGACTAACAAAAATAGCAATAGTTCACTACTAAAGCACACACACACAAGGTGCAGTACCCACAACAACTTATTACACATTTTCAGCTCACGGAATAGCAGTAATCTTCTTCAATTTATCCTTGTTGAATTCCCCTGCTTTGAGAAGATTTTCAATCACAAACTCCAGCTTTCTTTTTTTCCTTCTTTAGTTGGTCTCTCTCATTCTCAATCTTTGTCTTATCATTCATAACATTGTTCACTTTCTCTCTCAGATTCTGTACTACCTTCTCAAGCTCTTTCTTCTCAGAAGCCAAAGTGACTTTATGAAAACATGCTTCAATTGCATCAGCTGTTCTTCCATCCCTCTGCTCTGCATATTTGCTCCAAAGTTTCCACAGTGACTTCTTCAATGGCATAGGCCATTCCCTGTCAACCCAATAATTAAATTAAATAATGTATACTAAAATTAGACATGTTATTAGTAATGCAGTAACATAATTTCTATAATCTAGCACCACAAACCTCAGTAGCACATCCAAGAAACCTTCTTCCTCGAAGGCCACATATTTCTCTAATCTAGCACCACAATCACAGACATGCTTCCCTTTGGTTGCTACACCACAGAAATCGGAATTGTAGATAATATTGGGGACCTAATGCACAACAAAGAGAAGGAAAATCCAACAAAATGAGCTCAAATCGGCGATTTCGCCCCCAAACCCTAACCCTAGCGCGGAACAGAGAGGACTCACATCAGGTTCGGACGACACCAGACTCCCGCAGCTGGTCTCGCTGTCGCTCCACGAAGGCATGTCGGCAGCAAAGGTGGTGCACGGGCATACGATGCGCAGCCGCGGTGAGGAGCAAATCGCCTGGTGATGTCGCTGCCCGTCTTCGACAGACAAGATAGAGTGTGGACTGGTTCTGACCGGACTCGATCGGACCGGTTGGGTTCGAGTCAAACGACCAGATCTACCCTTAGCGGGCGTTAGCTCGCTCCACGTCACGCCTGCAGGTGGGCCAAACCGGTCATTTCGCGTTTAACGCGAGCATACGAACAATCAGTGCCTTTTGAAACTGTCATGGCCAAGACTAGTTGCTATTTGCGAAAAATTGCAAAACCAGTGGCTTTTTATGTCGTGTTCCCAATTGTAATGGTTTTATGCAATTTTCTCCGCTAGTGAAGCCTAACTATCCCCTTTTTGGGAACCCACTTTGTGTGAGCGGGATTAGCTCTACCGTCCCACAAATCCCATTTGTAACCCGTCAGCCTACAGTTACGAGCATTGTAAGAGCTGTCCATGCGGATGAAGTATTAAACGTACGGTCCCATGCTAGTTGAAACCAGGTTAACTATCGGCCCCATGTATCCTGTTTTCATGATTCCCACAAATCGCGTTTGTTCCTGGTGGGCTGCCGATGTGGGAGGCAGGCTATCCCACGTCCACCCCTGTTTGCATCTTTATCCTGCATATATGTTCATAAAACGTCAATTGCACGCGTCTGAATTTACTAGTTTGCAGTAGGAAGTAATTAAGCTTTAAGTTTTTTCTGTTGTACACAAGAGTTGCTTCAGAGTGGCACCGTTGTCTGTCATCTGGATTGGAAGTAATTAAATTACGACTCAACCTTCTCAAAATTAACTTGTCATCATCATGCGCTCCATAAACACACAAATATAACAAATTAGTTCCAAAGGTGAGTTCAAAAATTTCCGTTCGAAACACGCATTGTTTCTCGTTTTCCAGATAGCCCAGCAGATAGCAGCCACACAAGTGATCTGTATATGTCTACTGACACGAGCATGTTTAGGAAACCACCAAAAAACTTGTGAGAAGGACCCAGGCCTATCTCTCGCGCCAATTGCTCTTTCCAGGATGCTCCAGACAAATTTGGCCAAAGGACAGGTAAAAAACATGTGAAGTATCGTCTCCTCCTCATCACAAAACTGACACTTCGAGTTGCCCACCCAATTTCTCCTCAACATGTTATCCTTTGATGCAATCGCATTGTGCCAAATTAGCCAAAGCCATACCTTTATCTTCAATGGTACTTTTGCTTTCCACAGGTGTCTGAAAGATCGATCCACCCCATTGTTGCATAGGTTTTTGTACATCGATTTTACAGAGAACACGCCATTCTTTGTCCATTTCCAAACTGGTTTATCATCCTCTTCATTCAATGCCATCACAGCAAGCTTATTCTGAATATCCCTCCACTTTAGTTGTAAATCTGCAGTGAACCATCTTCTAAAAGATAACTGCCATCTTTTACCTGCTACTGCATTAACTGAAATCTCTTGCTCATTACATATATCAAACAGATCTGGATATGTTACTTTAAAAGGAGTATGCCCACACCAAGCATCAAGCCAGAAACTAGTTCTTTTTCCACTCCCCGCCTGTATTTTTCTCCCACATGTGTATAGGTCTTTCACAGCCAACATGTCTCTCCAAAGAGCTGAATCTGAGAATTTTTTCTTTACAGAGTGAATGTGCCTCTCTCCCAAATATTTCTTTCTCATAAGATCTTGCCAAGTCCCCTCATCATGCTCAAGTTTCCACCACCATTTGCAGATCAGACTCAGGTTGAATTTGGTCATGTTTTTTATTCCTAAACCTCCTTCGCTTTTTGGTTTACAAATCAGCTTCCATTTCACTAAATGGTACTTTCTTTTACTTGTCCCACCAGACCATAAAAAGGATCTCATCACCTTCTCCATCTTTGCCAGGTTTGTCTTATGCATTAATCTGAGAGACATCTGATAGACCGCAATACTTGACAGACAGGCATCAATTTTGGTAACCCTCCCCCCAATTGACATGGTACCCCCCATCCAACCCCCCATACTTTTCTTCATATTGTCCTCCACAAAATCCATTTCTGCAACTGTAGGTCTCCTGTAGTTAATTGGAGTACCAAGGTATTTGATGGGCCAAGAACCTTTTTTGCAGTTGAAAAGCTCAGCATAGAAGTTGCATTTGTCCTCATCATCCTGAATTAACAATATCTCACTCTTTTCAAAATTAATTTTCAGACCAGACATGGCTTCAAAGATATACAGAATAAACTTTAAGTCCCTAGCCATCTCAACACTATCTTCAATGAATAGGACTGTATCATCAGCATACTGTAAAACTGCCAGGCCTCTGTCTATCAAGTTACTTGCTAGGCCCACCAATCTACCACTCAACTGTGCCCTCTGAATCATTTTTGACAAGCAGTTTCCATCCATGTTAAACAAGAAAGGAGAGAAAGGGTCACCTTGTCTCACCCCTTTACAGCTAGGAAAATAGGGCCCTATTTTATCATTAACTTTCACACTCAAGGTCCCCTGAGTCACAACATTTTTAATCCATCTCAACCACTTGTTACTGAAACCTTTTTGTTCACAACAGGTAAACAAAAAATCCCAGTTAACTTTATCATAAGCCTTCTCAAAATCCAACTTAAGGACCACCCTCTGTGTTTTCCTAACTTTCTCCTCCCTCAAGACTTCTTGTAACAGCATAACACCATCAGTGATGTATCTCCCTCTGATAAAGGCACTTTGAGAGTTACTAATTAATTTACCCATCAGAGTATCCAATCTAACTGTCAAGACTTTGGTGAAAATCTTGAATAAAACCTGCAAGAGACAAATGGGTCTATATTTCCGAATTACATCAGCCTCCTCAGTCTTTGGGATCAGTGTAATAACACCAAAATTAATCCTACTCAGGTCAAACTTGTGCTGGTGAAAGTCTTGGAACATCTGCACCATGTCAGTCTTGATAATATCCTAGCAGTGTTGAAAAAATTCAATTGGGAAACCATCTGGCCCAGGTGCCTTGTTAATTTCCATTAAGTTAATCACCTCCTTAATTTCTTAAGCAGAAAAATCTCTGTCTAAATTTTCCCTATCTTCCCTGTTTAGTTTTTCAGTCTCAAGCCAGACCCCCTCCCCCATTAATCCTAGCATTATGTGCAGGTCCAAAAAGCTGTTTGTAAAAAGTTGTGGCATGATTGAGCAGGTCAGGAGTCCCCTGAATCACATGTTCTCCATCTTTTAGAGTGAAAATAGTTTTATTTCTTTTCCTTCCATTTGCCACTCTATGAAAAAACTCAGTCTTATTGTCCCCTTGCAACAGCCAAGTTTCATTTGCTCTTTGTCTCCAATAGTCCTCTTCCTTTTCAAGCATCTGATGCATGTAAAATGCATACATGAACTTTGCATATTATTACTTGTTTTTCCTACATATTAGCAACTTATATTCATGTTTTATAATGATTTGGGGGATTTTCTAAACAATCCCCCTTCTTTTGGTTCTAACCCTGTTTTTCCAGAAAATGTACTTTTTAGTGTTTCAGACTTTCCAGGAGCTTCGGGACTCCAAAAAGGGCAAGGCCAAAGAGCACGGTTCAGAATTTTCGAGATGAAGACCATGGGCCAAAGTAGAGGGCCAAAAGGCCAACCAGGTCGCAAAGAGGACCCTCCACGCGGCCAGATTCCTTAGCCGTGTGAGAGGCCCCCTTTTTGCCCCCGTGGCTCCGATGTCGTCGATCTTTCTTCTCCCGAGTGTCTCGTGGCCTAAAAACGACTATATAAAGGGTCCCCTGTCCTTTTCGAGGAGGAGGCGGCGCCGAGAGACGAAACCACGAAACAGAGAGACAGAAGGCTGCCGCCGGAGAAGATCAGAGGGGGGGGAAACGCCGCCGGGATCACCCCCGGAGGGCTCCACCCCCCTCCGGCGTGTTCATCATCAACATCTACAGCAAGGTCAGCTCCATCTCTCCACTGTAATCTCGTGGCAAACACGATGTATGATGCAATACTATATTCCCTTGATGTATTGTGTCTCCCCGTCTATGTTTGAGTAGTGAATTGTTCTTGGCAATGGTGAAATAGTTCGTTGATTGGTTGCATACAAGTTTGTTATATTCTATGATTGTCTTTATGTACAATATATGAGTGCACGCATATGTTGGGGAATGCATGTAAGGTGATCACCGGTGGCATAATGGAGTGGTGGTGACTTGGGAGTGACAGTAACCTGAGACCGAGCCACAAAGTTAAGTTATTGGGGGATATATATAGGTGACCTTAGAACGTAAGGCTATGGTGGGACTTTATGTCTTAATCAATCTTGTGCAGTCATTTACTTGGCCACATGATCCATCATAAGGGGTTGTAGATCATTTACTTGACTATACCTATTCATGGCTCCTTCCTAGAAGAAACAACTAAGACTAAAACATGTGCTTCACTAATTGTGACAACCACACGAACGAAACACCTATTGCTAGAACACTTGCTCCCTTGAGATACTTGAGATATTTGCTGCTTGCTACTTGTGAAACTTTCTTAGAAACTTGCATTTTAAACTTGCTTCACTAGTTACTAGACAAACCACACTCCACGTCACTTGCTTTTAATTAGTTAATTCCTTTTAGTCAAACTTATTGCTTTGCATAAACAGCCATATAGGAGGGTTATAGGGCTTTAGAGAATAGATAGCTTACCTTCAGCTCCTCGTGGGTTTGACACTCAAATACTTATCAAAAGGTACTACAATTGATCTCCTGCACTTGGGAGTCATCAAGCACTTTTCTGGCGCCGTTGCCGGGAGCGTTGTGCTAAGCTTTTATTCTTTTTTGCATTGCATACTAACATATAAACCTAAAACACAAAAAAAAAAATGGAAAACAACCAAACAATTTTAGAACTGTATAATATCTACCTTGAATTAGGACATGAAGTGTTTGAGGAGAAATTGAAAAATTATTTGCACAACAATCATATTTGTGGTAGTACTAATTCTTTGAACACCTTTATTGCTAAGGAAAACCTTGAGCTTGGGGAAGTTTGTCTTGATGAATATGATATTTTTAGTCCCCATACTATTAAGGATAAAAATGATATACTTGCTGATTCTATGGAAAGTTTTAAGCTTGGGGAAGTTGATTTTGATGAGCATGATATTTCTAGTTCCCCAAGCTTGGAGGAGAAAATTCACTTTGATGGTGCTATGCCTTCTATATATGATGATTGCAATGAAAATTATTAATGTTTGACTCCCACTATCACTAATGAGGATTTTACTTATGTGGAGAGTAGTGATTCTTTTATGCATGTGGCTCATGATAAGAATGTTTTATGTGATATTCATATTGTTGAATCTATTCATGATGCTACTGAAAATTATTATGAGAGAGGGAAACATGGTTACACATATTTCAACAATATTAAGTTTCTCCTCTTTATGCTGAAAGTATTGAAGTTGCACTTGATCTACCTTTCTATGCTTGATATTATGTGCTTCTTTTATTTGTTTCATTACAAAATGCCAATGCATAGGAAAGGGGTTAGACTTAAAAATAAATTGTTTAATATTTTTTGGTGTGTTCCTTATGCTTTAATTTCCTATTCGGTTTGAGCACACATTTATGTCTTTTCAACATGTAAAATACCTTTACCTACTGTTATCTATCATTTAGTTTAAGATTTTCATTTTGTAAAAATTTGGGAAAGTAAATGAGAAGGATGAGTAATGGAGAAGTTGGGGTCGACCTTGAACATGTGTTGTTCATGCCAATGAAACCATTGCAAAGTCTCTATCATTAAAACTTTTTCCAAAGCTAAAAACAATAAAAAAATATTAGTTCACTACTGTAACATAACATTTCTGTCTTATTTCTCATCTTAAATGGCAAGAATAATCTTATATGAGAGATAGAATTAAACAATAGTAATTAGCTGTCAAGAAAACAGATTCCTGAACTTCACTGCGAAAAATGTTTAAAATCACAGAAGTGGAATTTTGACCTGGTAATTTACGACAGCAATATTTAGTTATCACTACATATTTAATTCGTTTTAAGTTTTCTTATTTGAGCAACTTAAGTGCCTCTAAAAATTCACTCTTTACGGGCTGTTCAGTTTTTGGCAAATTATGTCTTTATTTTGCATTGCTCTCATTACTTGTGTTTTGTGTGGTTCAAGGAGCAATGCACAACTGTAGTAACAGTAGTTAATATTTAGAATCAACTCATGATGTGTCTTTGCTGTACCTATGTGGATTTTATTTATGGAGGCACTAACCCCTCTAATCAAGTTTTATGTTGAGATTTGTGTAAGAAGAATTTTTCAGGAGGAAGAGTTGAGTGAGATGAACAAAGATCAAGAGGGACAACCAATCAAGCTTGGGAATGTACCCCTGGGCTCACCCTACATGTATCAAATAAGTACAAGAATCCAAGCTTGGGGATGCCGAGCCACCTCACTCCAACCATCATGATGTTAAGTAAGTAAAGCCTAGCTATATGGCTATAAAGAAAGCGCTTTACGGGAGGCAACCCGGTTGTTTTTGTTTAAATTTTCCTAGTGTCCTCTTGCTGTCTCAAGAGATTAGTTTTTTTTGTTTTAATTTTGGAGTTTTCAATAAAGAGTCAAGTCAAACCCATTTGGACTTATAAGTTGCTATCCTAGTGCATGAAATTTCTGTTTCAGCACGAGTCTACTCACCGTATGATTTTACGTTTTTTATTGGTATGTCGGATTGAGCTAATTTTTTGGTATGTTCTGCAACTTTTCGTCCTCTGTAAGCACAAAATTGGCTTAATTTTTTGACGAGTCTAGCTTAGGGAAAAACGTTCGTTTTGCTGCTGTTGCTTTTCTGGACAGATTCTGCCTTCTTTTGTTTTATGCACTCTTTGGGCTTGGGAATCGAATTTCCATGATTCTTTCAAGCAAGAGAGTGAACATACAACATAATGAACCTTATTTTCTATCTACTGGAGCATTTGATTTGGAATTTTGCACAGCAAGCATGTGATTTTTTTTCCTTGGTAATCTCACCCCACAGAAAAAGAATGGGAGAAACATGTTTTGTGAAGTTTTTTTCACAGGGAATAGAGGAGCTGCGCCTCAAGACATCCAAGACTGGTGAAAGCCATAAGCTTGGGGATGTGATGAACACCCTACTGGAGCTACACTCTTTTGGTTAGCACACATCTACTTTCTGTTTTTCTAAGCAAAGCATTTATCATAGAGACTTGAAGCGTCTAGTTTTTGTTTTTATTTTTGTTTTGATAAGACCACACCCATCATTTTATATGAGATTGGGATACTGGAGTTTGGGGTTGGAATGTATTGGATGCTTGTATTATGACTTGGAATAGGGATGCCATGGTTGATTTGAAGAGCTACATATGTTTGCATGATTTATAGGCTTTTTATGTGTAGAAATTTGCAATAATGTTGTCTTGAGCTATCTCTTATTCATGTCCTTGATGTTAATTGCTGGTTTATTTAGTTTTTTGATGAAATTAGTAGTTCTATGGACATATGCATGCATAGTAGCTGGTCAACTATCTCCCTCTTGCTAGCCAAAAATTTAAAAATTCCAACAAGTAAAAACTTGTTTCCAACACTCCTTAGCCAAGTATTTCCAGTGAGTCCACCATATCTTCCCATTAGCTTCATTGCTATTCCGAGTATGTTCACCATGTTATTGTGTTATTTATGTTCTAAATTAAGATATTCACTTTATTAATTGTCATGGGTTGAACTTGGGATAGGACTCTCACGAACTTTTGAAGGCACACTTTACTTTTTATGCATCTAATAAACATGACCCAATAATGGGAGCCACAAGTTTTGCGTTTGACAAGTGTGTGGTTGGGAGCTAGCTATAAACGTGTATCACCGGAAAGCTTTCAACATTGCACAAAAATTTACATTTGGTTGATATCATGTACTTTTGTTTTTGGACTCCTACCATGCCGAAATGAAATAGAGGAATAGTAAGTTTTGATGAGTAAGTATCTATATGACTAGATAAACGCATTGGGCCGCTAACCCAAGCCATGCTTTATCATGGTGGAAATTTACTTACAGCTTGAGTGACTCTACAACACATCCTACAACAAAATAAGAAGCTATGCATAATAGTGAATGAAAATAAAAAGGATGATGAGTCTACTCCGTTTGTTTGTCTTGTCATTGTGACATTGGCTTGTTTCCATGTCATGGGGCAAGAGGTACCTCTTTGCGGTTCTCTATGATGTCATTAATACTTATTATGATTGTATAAAGCTTATTAGGAATCTTAAGTTGAGTAATCATGGAGTAGGTTTTCACACCCACGGGGCATGAGGCTTTCAACCACCTTGTCATTCACATTATTTCCACATTCACCATTTAAGATGCTAGTGATAAAGGGGCAATGAGAGTCCTAGATCAATTGATACCACATTTCAATTAGTAATTTTAGTTGAATAATTTAGAGGCTAAATAAGACTTGATCATGTTTTACCTCTACTCAATTTTCTCCAAAGTGTCCACCATATTTTCTATTTTCCATTATGCTATTCTTTGACCAATATAGGATTTTATTTTTAATTTTGTGTATGCATTTAGTCCATAGTGCTTTTATTTCATTGTACACTTTGTGAACTTTCATGAAGCATCTTTGCTTGCATATTTGATATTTCTTACAACATGAATTGTATATTGCTACTCATTTCTAGTACTAATCATTTGATTAAATGTAGCATGAATAATCCTCCTTGATATCCCATGATTGTTTCAATATGCAAAGTCCATGTTAGTTTTATCACCTTCATACTCGAGGACGAGCATGGGTTAAGCTTGGGGATGTTGATGCATGTAAAATGCATACATGAACTTTGCATGTTATTACTTGTTTTTCCTACATATTAGCAACTTATATTCATGTTTTGTAATGATTTGGGGGATTTTCTAAGCAATCCCCCTTCTTTTGGTTCTAACCCTGTTTTTCCAGAAAACGTACTTTTTAGTGTTTCAGACTTTCCGGGAGCTTCGGAACTCCAAAAAGGGCAAGGTCAAAGAGCATGGTTCAGAATTTTTGAGACGAAGACCATGGGCTAAAGTAGAGGGCCAAAAGGCCAACCAGGTGGCAAAGAGGACCCTCCACGCGGCCAGATTCCTTGGCCGCGTGAGAGGCCCCCTTTTTGCCCCCGTGGCTCCGATGCCTTCGATCGTTCTTCTCCCGAGTGTCTCGTGACCTAAAAACGACTATATAAATGGTCCCCTAGCCTTTTCAAGGAGGAGGTGGCGCTGAGAGACGAAACCACGAAACAGAGAGACAGAAGGTTGCCGCCGGAGAAGATCGGAGGGGGGAAATGCCGCCGGGATCACCCCCGGAGGGCTCCACCCCCTCCGGCGTGTTCATCATCAACATCTACAGCAAGATCAGCTCCATCTCTCCACTGTAATATCTTGGCAAACACGGTGTATGATGCAATACTATATTCCCTTGATGTATTGTGTCTCCCCGTCTATGTTTGAGTAGTGAATTGTTCTTGGCAATGGTGAAATAGTTCGTTGATTGGTTGCATACAAGTTTGTTATCTTCTATGATTGTCTTTATGTACAATATATGAGTGCACGCATATGTTGGGTAATGCATGTAAGGTGATCACCGGTAGCATAATGGAGTGGTGGTGACTTGGGAGTGACAGTAACCTGAGACCGAGCCACAAAGTTAAGTTATTGGGGGATATATATAGGGGACCTTAGAACGTAAGGCTATGGTGGGACTTTATGTCTTAATCAATCTTGTGCAGTCATTTACTTGGCCACATGATCCATCATAAGGGGTTGTCGATCATTTACTTGACTATACCTATTCATGGCTCCTACCTAGAAGAAACAACTAAGACTAAAACATGTGCTTCACTAATTGTGACAACCACACGAACGAAACACCTATTGCTAGAACACTTGCTCCCTTGAGATACTTGAGATATTTGCTGCTTGCTACTTGTGAATCTTGCTTAGAAACTTGCATTTTAAACTTGCTTCACTAGTTACTAGACAAACCACACTCCACGTCACTTGCTTTTAATTAGTTAGTTCCTTTTAGTCAAACTTATTGCTTTGCATAAACAGCCATATAAGAGGGTTATAGGGCTTTAGAGAATAGATAGCTTACCTTCAGCTCCTCGTGGGTTCGACACTCAAATACTTATCGAAAGGTACTACAATTGATCTCCTGCACTTGGGAGTCATCAGCATCTTCATCATCTCCTGCTGTATCTGACATCTTCTTTGTTGTTTTTCCAAAGGTAGCTGCTGGCATTCCTCCTCCCTCTCCAGGTCCCCAAGCTCATCAGATAATTCTCTCCTTCTTTTTCTATCCTTCCCCTTCTCATTGGCTCCCCAACCTTTCAGGTAATTCTTAACAGCTCTTAGCTTTTCCTGAATAATACCAAGGCTATCATTAGCTGACACAGGTTTTTGCCAAATTTTTGATACTCTCTGCAGGAAAGTATCATCCTGTAGCCAAGCTTTTTCAAATCTGAAAATCCTGCTACTTTGTTCCATGTTCTCTTGGGTATCTAACACCAGAGGGTTGTGATCTGATATCTCCCTGTTTAGTTTGTGAAAAGTTACTAAGGGAAAAATTTGTTCCCAAGTTTTGTTCATCAAGAACCTATCTAGCTCTTCCAAGGTGGGATCAGGGTGGTTATTGTACCAGGTGTAAAGTCCTCCTGACATCTCAATCTCTCTCAGCTCATAAGTATTAATAATAAAATTGAACATATCAGACCATCTGCTTGCCCTCCAATTTTTATTCTTCTCAGAAGCGAACCTGACAATATTAAAATCACCTCCCAGGAGTAAAGGTAGTGAAGTATCACCACAAACTTCCCCTAGATCAGAAAGGAATCTCCCTTTATCTTCTTCCTGAGCAGCACCATAAACCACAGCCAAATTCCAATGTTGTTTGATTTTTTTTATCAAAAACTGTCAATTTCACCAAGAACCTAGCAATACTCACAGCAATTATATCAAACCTATCCTTTCTGACACACCCAAGGATGCCACCTGCTCTTCCCACAGAAGGAGACCAATTCCAGGAGAATTGATTCAAAGGATCAATTCTCTTAAAAAAGGCCTGATTAAAATCTTTCTTAATGGTTTCCTGAATTCCAACAAAATCCAGCTTGTATTCCATGATAAGTTCAGACAGGAACTTACCCATACCTTTCTTACCAATCCCTCTGCAATTTAAACTAACACCAATCATAAATATTTAGGGTTCTTTTTTCTCACCCTGGGTCCAGACACAATATCACTCAAAGGGTGATGATTGTGTATTTTCCCTGAGGCAGCACCAGAACCAGCTTGTGCCCCTCCACAACTGAAACCATTACTACCTGCCCCAGCCATAATATTTAACCTTATGGATTTTTTTTCCTTTTTTCCTGCTACTTTTTGACATGACTGGTTTAAATCCATCTTCATCTTGCTCTTCTCTCCACCCAAGCAACATAACTTTCTGTGAGCTTTCTTCAGGTTCTACTGTAATCACCTTTCTTTTCTCCTCAAGGTTATGTCTAGCAATTTCCAGGTCTTTCAAGCAATTTACATTTTCTAGAGTAAAAGTACTAGGGTCCACACCAATTTCTAGAGCTCTATTTATAATATCATCATCATCAAGAACAGCAAAAGAATTAGTTGAGTTTAAATTTGTACCTTCCAAATTTCTTGTTGCAGCCTGCTCTTCAATCTTTTTCCCAATCTTGATGGCCTTCTGTTCCACAGCCAGTCTTGAACTTGCTCTCACAGCTCCATCTGGTTCTTTCCCCTTCAAATCTACCTTGCCAATATCTTCCTGGTCTTCATCCACTTGCATGTTAGAATCCTCTTGAGTCAGATCAATCTCAGGTTGCCCTCCATCTACAGGTATCACCACAGGAGTTGTCTCATCCCTAAGTGGAGTAGCTGCTAGGGCCAACACAAATCTGGTAGGGGGCATCTCCTCCTCTTCCCTATCTCCCATTACACTATCATCCGAATCACTTGTTCCATAGTCCACTTGTTCAGATAGATCTTCATCATCTTGATCTTTTCCTTCTCTCTCATCTTCCCTTTCTTCAATTGTTTCCAGAGCTATTTCATAATTCTTCTTAATTAAACCAGCCTTATCACTCCCAGACTGCATAAAGCCCTTGTAAAAATTTCCTATATTCGAGCTTGTCATTCTACTGTTTAGCTGTCTCTGCTTGGCTTGCTTCCTCGGGGATTGTAGTCTGTATATTATTACTACCCATTGCTTGCACCACTTCCATGTGTACCTCTGACAGTTTTTGAGTGTGGTTCTCCATAACAAAAAGACCAGAAGGATTTTTGCTACTGCTTCCCCCTTCCAAGTTGAGTCCTAGCCCATCTTTTCCGCCCCCAAGATCTGCATCATCTTAGTCCCAAAGGATTCACTCTTAGATGATGCATTTCCTTCTTCTCCACTATCCTCCTATTTATCTTTATTTTTTTTCTCTTCCCTTTTCCTGACACAAGCTGTCATCATGTTGTCTGTAAGACCCAGCATCTCTCTGGCCATTTATGATGGGTGCTGATCTAGAGCCAATTCCTCCACCAGCAGTCTCTCCTCCAGCATTAGTCTTCTGTTTCTTGGGAGTGTGCTGTCCCTCTCCTCTGTCACCATCTTCAGTTGCAACAGCATAAAAATTAGCTGCTTTAGTATTTGGATCAAACACTTCCCTGGTGTATTGGAATTCATACAGCCCATTGTTTATCTCCCCCACTCTAACATTTGGCACTAGGCTAGGGTCTTTCACACCTATCTTGACCCTTATGTAAGCAAAATTCCTCAGGAAATTCTTATCCAGAGCTAATGGCTTCCCCACCAAGCTTGCAACATAGAAAGTAGTGGATCTGTTCCTGTACCTCATAGGTATACCTTTGATTCTAAACCAAGTCTCCTCCAGCACCGCAAATGGTTGAATATCCCCTGACCACTTCTGCAACTTGATAATTGCGTCAGGAACCGTCTTCATGAAGAATTTCCCAAAGTGTGATAATTCTTCAATATTCTTTGCATTAGGGAACCTGGTCATGAATTCATTCTCAGAGATAACCTTAGCGAAAAACCTCCAGTTTATCTTGAGTGAGTCTGCCCAAAGTTGAAACTCATGTTCAATATCTCTACAGTTGACCTCTCCTTTCTCCACAATTATGCGTGCGTAGTTCAATTGTTCTAGCGGTTGCACCTCAGATTCAACTGCAGGTATTAAGTAAAAACCTTGATCGAATTCCACACTACCAAAGAAGTTGGCATTGTATTCCCACGGCTCTCTCTCTTGACACACATCAGTCCTATGCTTCTTACCACAAATTCCACAGCTCAGCTCCGGTACCAGCGTCAGATCAATCAAATCCTCACGAATTCCCGAAACACGCACAACAGGGGATGTCGATGGAGGTACAGAGGACCCCATCGGAACATCTACCCTGGTCGTAGATACCAAACCTCCCCTATCTTCTCCTGTCTGTAGCTGCGCTGCTCGCTGGAAAGATGTAGAACTAGCAGGGAGCGAAGAACTTACCACAGACGAAGGAACGATCGGTCCTCTCGCGCCACCCGCAGGCCTGGATGATGAAATCCCCGTAGCAGCAGCAGGGCTCGGCCGATTATCTTGCAGATCTCTGTGATTGCGATCCTCTTCCTCCTCCATGCGTCGCCGTTCCACCAGGGCCCTCTCCCTTGCCAGATTCTCGGTGCTCAAGAGAGTTTCAGCACGGCGGCGGTCTTCCTCCTCCCGCCGCCTATCTTCCGCCTTGCGTCGATCTTTAGATCTCCTCCTGTCCTCTTCAAAGCGCCTCTGTTCTTCCTCTCTCCAGATCTCCTCCCGCCTTCGCCCCTCCTCCCACCTCCTCTGTTGCTCACGCCTCTCTGCTTCTGGATTCATCCTCTGCCTGGAGTTTCCATAAGGGTTGGCCCTCTAGAAGTTGCGCGGCGGAGATCTCCTAGCTCCCCCAAATCTTCGATCCATCTTGCCTTGTTCTTTGACCACCGCGGCGAACGATCTTGTGTCACCCGAGTCTACTCCTCCCCACTCTCTTGGTTGTGCTACTGCTGGAGATCTAGATCTGGCAGAGTCTTGGAGGTGGACGAACACCACGCCGCACCTCCCCAAATGATTAGGGTTTGCGCGAGGGATGGAAACGAGCGGTGGTATTTACCTGCCACCCGCCGGTGACGCGTGTGGCCTTTGTGGTCTCGAGCCTAGCTCCGGTTCGCTGGCAATGGGGTCCGAACCATCGGTGGTGCGCGTCGATCCTGCCACGCGTCGCCTCCCGAGGTAGACGACGTCGCACAAACGCACCAAGGGCGTTGCGGCCGTGTCACCCGGGTCCGAACAAACTCTCGGTGTATCACACGTTCCCCCCGCGATGTGGGGCCCCACCTTGACCACGATATCCTGAATAGACAGCGTGTCTCCCATCCGGATGCTCTCCCCGCCGCTCGCCGCCGACGGGCCCTGACGGAGTTGTGACGATCGGAAATCACAACCTCTCCGCCTGGATCTACGTCAATCCAACATGAAAACTTCCCCCGCGTTCGCAGCTGTGTCGTGAAGAAGATGGCCCTCTATCGCCCCTCCTCCTTGGCTGCGGCACCTCGGTCTACTCCGGTGATCGCCGGTATCTCCCCTCCGGTGTAGGTGGCGCGGTGGCTAGGGTTCCGGCCCGGCCCACGTTCCTGTTCACTCATCGGAACCGCTTTTGCCTGTCTGACTTGTCGCCTGTGCCGTCCGTCCACGGCGCGTCATCTATGAAACCCAAACAGCGCGCGCACGAAATAGAAATGCCGGAAGAAACCAACTCGCTCAGTCGCTCTTGGACGGAATGTGCCGCTACGCGCGACGCAGAACAAGACGAGCTCGATCGTGCATCAGCAATTCAGCATTCACCAAGCGTGCTTGGTGGCATTTTTTTTGTTTCTTCTTGTCTTCTTGCGCACTGTGTTTTGATTCCGCGACCCCCTGTTTTGCGGAGAGGAATGGAGGGTACTGTGGAGAGGAATTCTGCGGTACGCCGGAATTCGTGGGGAGGAATGGAGGCTTCTGTGGCTGTCCGTTCTGAATCCGCATCGACTCAAGTTAGCTAAAGTGCACTTGTATTTGGTTGGTTGGTTGTTCGTGACATCTACCGAGCGACAGTTTTTTCCCTGAATCGATTGGTCGTCAGCTTATGTTGCGAAAATGAACTGAAAGGGCTTTTGTAAAGAAATTCCCCACCATCTATTATAGCACTCCTCCACTGGATCAATCGGTGCGCTCCTACGACGTATCCAATTTGTATCGAGTACTTTAGCAGGAATTTGGGGGTGTAGCTCAGAACTGATTTCGAGCATGCATGCTGCTCTTCTTGTCACGCTCCACCGCATCGCGTGCTCTCTCCATTCCAGGAACAAAAGCAGTTCAAATAAAAGAAAAAGGAAAAGGAGCAAAACCACAGCGCAGCCGACTCATCACCAAGGAGAAAACAACAGAGAAAAATGAATAAGGTTTGTTAGGGTAAATATACTAAAATTACTAACAGATGAAGGTAGTTGAAAAAGAAAGTCCACATGTCCACATCCAAGAGTTCAAACTGGTGGCGTGACCGGCGTTCCTCCTCCTCCTCCTAGCAAAGTACTCCTACAGTGCCACCTACGTCGGTGACCGACCATAAAGACGATCAGAAGCCCGCGTTAGGAAAAAAAATGTGTGGCTGATGGCAGAGGAGAGCAAATTGTCCGGCTTCATCGACGATTTTTGGGTTCACCACATCGTGTCATTGTCCATCTGCGGCAATAATCGTCGGTTCAATTGGCTATAATCCGTTCCCTCGTGCTGTTATTTTCATAGCTTTTAAGAAACTGCAGGGTGCGGTTAGAGGTCGAAATCACGATGATTTGCGATGATCTGTTCTTTTCGGGCTTTAGTACCTAGTACGTACGTCCTCATATCGTCTCTTTTCTTGTATAGTTAGTTTGCTTTTAGTTTTAACGCTGAGAAAAAGAAGGGTGTGTTGACAACATGCTTTTATGTATGCACTTTCCGCGTAGAGCTGAGAATATTTTGGGCACGGCAACTATCTGACCCACGAAAGCAAGTTGCACTTAATCTATTTGCTAGACTTTTTTGCTACTTGCCGTTGTTATGTGGGAATCTATCTGACACGCAAAGAAGATTACAGAATTTTTTTATAAGAAAAATGGCCTTTTGCTAGACTGTTCTATGTGGGAAAAAAATAGAAGAGGGTCTAAAACGATAATAATAAACACACAGTTATTCCGAGTATTTTGACATTATTTTTGTGGTCACTAGGATTGACATATATTTTCAGTTGTAATTTGCAAGTCCACATTTTATGTGAATATATAAAATAGCCTTAAAATCAATCTTAGAGGTTAGTTTCTTGAAGTGATTGCAAGTTTTCTTGAAGATTATGGGTATCTTAGACATAAACAAAAAACATTTCTTGAATTCGACTCAAGCTTTTCTAGAACTAGAAGAATACCCCGAGCGTTGCTGCGGGAATTGCTTCAGAAACTACAATTTATGGTAAACAAAAATTATAAGAGATGTGACATATTATGTTTTCTAAGTGAATATGCAAATTCAATTGATCATAGTATATATATATTTTAAATTATTGATATGAATAATTGGATGGTTTAAGAATGGATGATGTGTAGTTTGCGTTTGCATGCAATGATTAATAAATATAAGTGCAGATGACATGGACAATTGATTGACTAGGATAATTGATTATGTGGATAGCTTGCATGTTGAGATAGAAAAATCATTAATGCATGTTAGTGGGGTTTTGCTTTATAAGAAGTATAGATTACACGCAAAGTAGGCGATATGAAATTTCTAGTACTCAATTCTCCACAGATTCTACAAATTTGTTAATAAAAATATGGTAGATGTCATCTTATTATGTTATTGTTATTTCGAAATTAATAAGAATATGAAAGTGAGATGGGCTCTACCAGTAAGGTATTGTCGCAATTAAAAAACAGGATTTCAAAGCTTCACAAAATTTGGAAAAAAAACTCCACATACAATAGGTGTATACTATGACTGTGTAACATTTCAATATAAAGTAGATTATACCCTATACTATACAAAAAAGGGACAAGTTCTAACAAACAATGTTTCCGGAAATTGTGGTGTTCACCTTTTTCGATCTAAATTTTTATCCGACTAGAGGATAAAGTGTTTTATATCAAAATTCGACATGCCTATTGTATGCAATCCGAAAATTACAACTTTGAGTAACTTTGAAATGAAGTTTACATATTTCTCAAGATAGAGAGCTAGGCAAAACCCTCTGGTAAGGGTCCCAATGGAGCACCTAGCCACATGGCTCAAATTGGCCCTGTGGTAAGAGATGTGCTTCAGTCTTTTCTTCCTCTGAGCCAGAGCACCATCTGGGGGCTGATCTTCTTCCATGGTAAAGCTAGACTTGGTCATGTTTTCATGAAATTTGTAGGGTGTTCTCTATAAAGTTTGTCGGCCTTATTGTAATTCATGTTATCCTTGAGGTTAGTTTCTTGAACCGATTGCAAATTTTCATGACTACTATGGGTATCTTAGACATTTTTTTTCTTGAATTCACCACGAGATTTTTTAGGACTACACGCAAAATACGCGATACGAAATTTCTATTGCTCAATTTTCAAAAGATTTAATAAATCCGTTAATAAAAAGATGCTAGCTATCATCTTATTATGTTGTTTTTATTTTGAAATAATTAAGAATGTGAAAGTGAGATGGGCTCTACCGGCAAGGTATTGTCGCAATTAAAAAGGGGGATTGCAAAGCTTCACAGAATTTGGAAAAAAAATATCGCGAGTGCGCGAGGGAGGGCGGGAGGCAGGCGCACAAGGAGAGAAGGAAGAACCAGGAGGTAGTACCGGCTCATCGGCACCCCGATTCATCCACGCTCTGGAATCGGCGATAGTACCGGACATCCCGTCCGGTAGTACCGGGTCATCGACCCCCAGAGTCGCCAAGTCTCTGGAAATCTCGGTAGTAACTTCACTGTGGTACTACTGCACGCGTCTGGTAGTACTGATACGTCCAAAACGTATCTCCTTTTCCGAACACTTTTCTTATTGTTTTCTTCTAAACTTGTGAGTTTTGGATACCACTAACACGTACTAACGCTGTTTTCAGCAGAATTGCCTTGGTGTCTCGTTTTTTGCAAAAAAATCAACTTTCGGGAAAATGTCCAGAAAAGATCCCATTGGTCCTAGAACACCAGAAGACCCCGAGAGCCAGAAGGGGGCCAGGAGGGGGCCACACCACCCCCGGCGACCCCCTCCCCTTGGCCGTGCCGCCTGGTGGGGTGGGCCACTCCCTCACCCCCCTCGGACTCCCCTTTCGACTACATATGCCCCGTAACCTAAAAACCGAGGGGGTTCGTTATATTCCACAGAAACACAACGGAGCGCCGCCGCCACCCCGAAACTCGATTCGGGGATCAGAAGTTCCTGTTCTGGCGCCCTGCCGGGACGGGGATTCGAAGGAGATCATCGCTATCGATACCGCCACCTCTTCTCCATCAACCATCCATGATTCCCTCGTCCATGTGTAAGTAAACACTGCTGTAGGCTGAGAGGAATGGAAGGGATTGGATGAGATCGATCATGTAATAATGCCAGATTGTTAGGGCATAGTGCCTAGTATCCATTGTTATTGTTTTCTACCGTTGTTGCAACTTGTTATGCTTAATGCTTGTCACTAGGGCCCGAGTGCCATGATCTCAGATCTGAACATGTTATTGTTTCATGAGTATAATTATGTTTCTTGATCATATCTGCAAGTTTTTTTACACACGTCGTTGTCCGGAACACGAGGCCCCAAAGTGACAGAAATTGGGATAACCGGAGGGGATGGTTGTGATGTGAGGATCACGTGTGTTCATGGAGTGTTAATGCTTTGCTCTGGTGCTTTGTTAAAAGGAGCACCTTAATTACCAGTAGTTTCCCTAGAGGCCCCGCTGCCATGGGCTGGTAGGACAAAAGATGTTGTGCAAGTTTCTCGTTGCGAGCACGTATGACTATATTGGAGCACATGCCTATGGTTTGCCTAAATGTTTGATGCTTTATATTATTATCTGCAATGTCCGTGTTAGATTATTACATGACCTATGTTATACATGCAACGCCCGTCCATCCATTCCATCTATGCCTACGGTACTTCCCATATTGTTGTTTTCCGCGATTGCTACTGTTGTTACTATTTTACTACTGTTGTTATTTTATTTCTACTGCCGCTATAAAACTGTTACCACTGATAAATTGTTGCGAGCAAGTCTACTTTCAGGTGCAGCTGAATTGAAAACGCAGTTGTTAAGGCTAATAAATATTCTTTGGCTCCCCTTGTGTCGAATCAATAAATTTGAGTTTTACTTCCCTCGAAGACTGTTGCGATCCCCTATACTTGTGGGTCATCAAGACTATTTTCTGGCGCCGTTGCCGGGGAGCATAGCTTTATTTATTAGCTCACTTGATCGTGATATTTTTTTCTGCAAGACATTCATCATAGGCAAGACTCGTGATGGAAAACTTCCTATATTACCATCCACTACAAGAAGAGGTACAACTCTGAACACCTCTGATGCACCGTATGTTATGAGTAAGCTTCTTACTCTACCACATGCTACACGCACTGTTACTTCTGCTGAGTCTGAGAATGTTTCTGATACTTTTGATGATGCTTTAACTGTGCTTAATGATACTGGTTCTCTAGTTCCTTTCCTAGATGCTACTATTGCTAGATCCAAACAAATTAAAAATGCTGAAATTTCTATTGAAAATATTGGTACACCTGTTAATTCAACTGAGCTTAGTGATCTTGATGAAACCTATATTGAACTTAATGATGATTTTATTGAAGAAGCTCGTGCTACTAGTGGTGCAAGTGCTCTTAAGGGTCTTCTTGCAAGACATGCTGTGAAATATAAATCTTCTCTTGATGTTAAGTTTGCCACATCTCCCATACACATTATAGACAAGGATTATGATTTCTCTTTAGATTTATCTGATATATCTATTGTTGAGAAGGAACCTTTTTGTGGAACTGAAAGTAAAAGTGCTATGGAACACATGAACGAGCTTTTATCTTCGAGTAGTTTATTTTCTCATGATACTAAGCTGCGTACTTATTTTGTTACCAAGATCTTCCCTTTCTCATTGAAAGATGAAGCTAAAATTTGGTTTAACAATCTGTCACCTGGATGTATTACTGATCCTATGGATTTGGTTAATGCTTTCTTTCAAAAAAAAATCCTGGTAGTGCCCAACATGCTGTTGTGCAGGACATCTTTAACTTTGAGCAAATTGAAGGAGAAAATTTGCCTGAATCTTTGACAAGGTTTTGTTCTTTGATAAGTGCTAGCCCCGGATATCCATTACCTAAAAATGAGCTCCTATATATATTTTATAATGGACTAACTGTTGAATCTAGGACATACCTAGATAGTTGTGCTGGTTTTGTTTTTAGGAAAAGAACTCCATAAGAAGCTGAGGAATTAATGGCTAAAATAGCCAAAAAAAATGATGATTGGAATATACCTGAGCCTACACCTACACCAGAGCCAACACCAATACCAACACCCAAGAAGAGAGGGATGATTGAGTTAAATGATGAAGTTATGAAGGGAGCCAAGAAATCTCTTAAAGAGAGGGGCATTAAATCTGAAGATGTGAAGAATTTACCTCCTATAGAAGAATTATGTAAGCCTACTACTCATCCATCAACTGTTGAGGTACACTCTCTCCAATACTTTGATAATAGAGATATTCCCTATTCTAAACCACATGATCAATGCTTAGATGAATTTGATAATTATGTTGTTAAGCAAGACAACTTTAATAGGAGAGTGCAAAATCATCTTATGGAAAACTCTAGAGCTATTGATAATTTGCATGGTATTATTGAGAGAACCTCTACTGATGTTAAAATGCTTGTTAAACATTTTCAAATGGTTCAAACTCAAATTGATCAACTTGCTAAAGTGCAAAAAGACATGCTAGCTAATGCTTCTAGAGATAAACATGTTTGTGAAATAATTACTAGAAGTGGTGTTTCTACTCAGGACCCCTTGTATCCTGAAGGACATCCTAAAATAATTGAACAAGATTCTCAGCAACCTAAAAACAATAGTTATCCTTCTAAGAAAAAGAAGAAGAGACATAAAAATGTTGTAGAATCTCCTGAACCTGCTAAAGATCCTAATAGTATATCTATTTCTGATGCTGAAACTAAAAGTGGTAATTATAAAAGTGATGCCTCTGAAAAAGAAGAAACTGTAGCTGAACCTGAAAGGCAAACTAAAATTGCAAAGTATACAAAGGAGGATTTCATTGCTAATAAACATGGTAATGAAAGAGAGCCTTGGGTACAAAAAGCAATGCCTTTTCCTAATAAGAAACACAAATCAAAGGAAGAAGAACATTATAACAAGTTTTGTGAGTGGATGAAACCTCTGTTTTTACAAATCCCTTTGACTAATGCTATTAAACTGCCTCCTTATTCTAAATATATGAAAGATATTGTCTCCAACAAAAGGAAGATTCCTAATGAGGAAATTTCAACTATGCTTGCTAATTATTCTTTCAGTGGCAAGGTTCCAAAGAAGCTTGGAGATCCTGATATTCCTACTATCCCTTGTTCTATTAAAAATAATTATGTTAGAACTGCTTTATGTGACTTGGGAGCTGGAGTTAATGTTATGCCTTTCTCTCTTTATAAGAGACGCTCTCTTGAAAAATTGATACATACTGATATATCTTTGCAAACGGCTGATAAATCTACTGCTATTCCTGTTGGCATATGTGAGAATGTTCCTGTTCAAGTTGCTACTTACTGTTTGATATTAACTTACTTTGTTGTGTTGGAAATGCTTGAAGATGATAATATGTCTATTATTCTTGGGAGACCTTTTCTTAACACTGCAGGGGTTGTTATTGATTGCAATCAAGGAAAAATAACTTTTAATGTTAATGATAAAGAGCATACTGTTTATTTTCCCAAGAAGATTGATAGAAGATATGGTCTAAATTCAATTGAAAATATTGAGACCATCAAGATTGGAGAATTTTATTGTCCCATTCCAGTACCACCAAAAGAATATGCAATTATTATTATCGGGACTATGTCTATCAAGGTTGAGGTAACATAATTATTTAGTGATTAGCAAAGTTTTGCTTCATATGAAAATTGTTCTGGTAACCAGACTTGATCACCCTTGTTAACAAAATGATTTTGAATGAAGAGGACAATGTTTTCACTATGCTTTCACCTTCCTCATTATGTTTTCGCCATGTTTACTTCTGTTATCACATTTCTACTTGAGTACAATCATGTTTTCCATCATCCGTATTTATGTTTTCATCATGTTTTCACCCTGATTACTGTGGTTATGCATGTTTTCACCACCCATACTTTTGTTTTCACCGCTTCCACCTTTGTTTTCTTTGGATATTTTTCTATTGGAGTGTCATAGAACCTCTGTAGTTCTGGTTTTGGTTTTTTTCCACCTTTTCACTTTTGTTTTTCTGGTTTTTATTAATTATTAAAATTCTGGAAATACCTCAAAAATAAAGTTTCTCAAAAAATTCCAGAAAAATTATAATAAATTTTTAAAATGAGGCAGAGAGCCACCTGGGAGGCCCCAGGGGGACCCACCATTCAGGCACACTATGGAGTGGCGCGGCCAGCCCTTGGTGGAGCCAGCTCATGGTGTGCCCCCCTGGCCCCCACTAACTCTCTCCCCTGCCAAAGTTCCCTCTCTCACCTCCCAAACTCAACACAGTTCCTGGAACCCGAGTTCTTGCTGTTCTTCCTCGAGATTTTTCGATCTCTTTGCTCAGCCCATCATTTGTGCTGAAATTTGGTGCGTTTGCTCTCCGGTATGCGACTCCTCCGATTATCCAAGTAGAAATTTGTTTAGTGGAGTATTTCTTGAGTATTTTGGTACTGTAGGTGACAGCTTAATTGAGTTTGCATGCTTGATTTGAGTAGAAATAATGTAGTTTTGATGCATGTTTAGCTCTCCTATAAGTCCCTATGGTAGTTTCCACCTTATAGTTGCTTGAAATTAATTTTTGTGATGATTGTTGAAAAAATTCATAGATGGAGCACAATGTACATCAACTAAACCAAGCATGAGTTGGAGTTGCATGATGTCATGCTCATGCACCGTGAAGAAAGAGTGTTCCCATCGATTTATCCATGTCAGGAATTCATGCAAATTACTGGAATTCTGCAGGATTTCAATACCCTTGTGCATAATGCAGGCTTGAACCGTTTCATTGAGGATGAACCTATCCAACATGTGAAACTAACTATGTCTGTGGTGCAGGATTTTCATTTTAAATGGTCTTCAACTAACCCTATGGTCCACTGTAAAATTTACAATAAAGTTGTAGACTTGCCTTTCAGTGATTTTTGTGTAGCTATCAAGGTACCAAAGTGGGGTTCATGTGAGAAGATAAGAGGGCAGCCTAAACCACTGCTGGAATTATATGAGGAGATTTGCCAAGGCAGAAGTTTCACAGGGGAAAGTGGTAAAATACGAGAAATTCAACTCTCTAGCATTCGATACTTTGCTTATTTCATTTCTAAATGTGTGTTAGAAAAACTGCCAACAAGCTATCTGTTTATGATTTGGCGTTTATTTCAGCTGCCTTAAAACATGATAGGTCTTATAACTTTGGTACTTTAATTGCTTATCGTCTCTCGCTTAACCGTGGAAGGGAGGAATTTTGGAGGTCTTATTGCCTCGCGCTTGCTAGCTTTGCATGGTTTGGAGCCACACCCTCTAAACCTGCATTTTCCTTTAGAGAGGCTGGACCTTGTTTCCATGGTTCAACATAAGTTTCTTTCTACCCATGCTCACTTGCACAATTTATCTTTTTAAATAACTTTCTTCAAACAATCCAGGTGGAGAGTGACTAAAACTGTTAGGAAAATACTTTTGCCTGGACCTCTTTTGCTTAATCTTAATGACAGGCAAGGATGGATGCTTTCTGAGAGTGAGTTGGACGCATATATTGAGCGCAACCCCCAACAAGGGGAGGATGCCAGAGAGGGGGACGATAGTGAAGTCTTCCAGCCCTTCGACACCACAGGGATCCCGTACCAGCACTCCGGTTATGACTATGCGTCCGCTGCTTCATCTTCCTCTTGGGCGCCCGAGTACGACCATGCGAGGGATGACCCACCACAGTGGGGATATTTCCCGCGCCGTGATTGATCTCCACTTAGGCCAAAATCCTAAGCTTGGGGGAGGTATACCGACATCACACCCATTTATATATCATGTTTGGTCGGTTCTTTGTATATCCATGTTTTCGTTTCTTTCGTTTGTTTTCGTTTCCTTCCGTTTCTCTTTGTTTTATTGTTTTGTTCTTGTTTTCCAAAACACAAAAAGACCAAAAATATTTCTGTTGTTTCTCCTTGTTTGCTTCTTTAGTTTCTTTAGTTGTTTTGCTTTCTTTTCTTGTTTCGATTTAGTTTTCAAAAATCGAAAAATATTTTGCTTTGTTTGCTTGTTCTTTTTGTTCTGGTTTTAATTCGAAAATCCAAAAATATTTGTTGTTCTTTTTTGGTTTTGTAAAGTTTGTTGCAGAGTTCACCGGACTTCTGTGTCTCCATTGGAGCTTGATTATCATTCTATATTATTCAATCCACAAGTGAAGAGCGGTAATGATGATTTACGACAACCCGAGTTGTGGTGAGAGGCTGGTATGAACTCTATTTGTTTTATTTTTGTACATATACTCATTGTGTGAACATGCTTAGTCCGTTCATGTAAGGTGTGTGTTATTTAATTGATGCTTAGTAGTTTGTGCTCTCACGTATTAGTTCCAACTTATTAATATAAGATAGCATATCGTATGAATGTTTGCTTGCATTGTTTTATTCATAGAAGGGTATGACATTGTGGTATCTACCTCTGGTTGTTTCGCTTGAATCGACTTGGCACATGCTCACGCATGCTATGACTGAAAACAAAAAGTCACTTAAGCCTCGATGATTTATTTTGCCTCAGAGTATTTGTATCATTTTTATGCCCCTGTTAATTTTGTTTTGTCGCAAGCATGATTATGATAGTTGTTGCTCTCTTGATTGTCGCTCTCCGTCTTTTTCTAGCCTTCACCTGTACTGAGTATGAACTCTACTCGTGCATCCAAATCCCAAAAACCAAAGTTTGCCAAACGTGTACACCATACCTACCTATATATGTCGTATTTAACCGCCACTCCAAGTAAATTTCTCGTGTGCTACCTTTAAAACCTTCGAAAAATTATTTCTGTTGTGTGCCCCTGTTTTAGCTCATGGGGACGTAAATAGAGAATCTTTATCTCACTTGTTGCTTGGATTTTACACTCTGGACTAGTGGCTTCATCCGCTTATCCAATGATCGAAGAGCTGGCAGCGGGGTGCCCAGCCCCAAATTAATACAACAAATTCTCTTCACTCTTTTGCCCCTGATTTATTAGTCAAAACATAATTATGTAAACAAAAGAGAAAGAGGGATGACCTTCTACCTAGATGCGTCCTTCTATGGGAGCCGCTCTTGTGAAGTCTAGTAAGATTGTGACGTACTGTATTGTATGTTTACCATTCGTTGACATAAGCATACACATCTCTTTAAAATGTTCTCAATACCTCTGTTTAATAAAATAAAAAAGCTCTAGCACATGAGTTAATCCCTGCTTTCCTCTGCGAAGGGCCTTTCTTTTATTTTTATGTTGAGTCTTCACTTTCTCGCTTTATGCACCTTCTTGAGAGCATGGCTGTTATTCTTAGTGTAATGTGCTTGTCCCAAAACACGGTTGATAGTGGTATAACTTTGATGCTTATATCTTTGATATCTTTAATTCTAGTCTTCATTTGAACTTCAGAGGTGTCCTGGCATTTAGGTTTTGCTCCACTATTAAGGGCAAGCGAGTACACATTATCATACCCTATTATGAGCATTGCAATCTTGTAGATTGATATACTTTATATTGTCTATTATTAGTTTGTTGGCATCTCTTCATGGTTTGCATAACTGTTGGGTGACTTTTATTTTCCATACATCTTATTATGAATTGCCTCAGCACTTGATCATGTAGTGAGTATATTTACATCACATGAAAAAAATATGTTCGTAAAAGTCTTTTATTGCACTCCGTTGTCACTGAATTGCTTGAGGACAAGCAATAAGCTAAGCTTGGGGGGAGTTGATACGTCCAAAACGTATCTCCTTTTCCAAACACGTTTCTTATTGTTTACATCTAAACTTATGAGTTTTGGATACCACTAACACGGACTAACACTATTTTCAGCAGAATTACCTTGGTGTCTCGTTTTTGTGCAGAAAAATCAACTTTCGGGAAAATGCCCAGAAAAGATCCCATTGGTCCTAAAACACCAGAAGACCCCGGGAGCCAGAAGGGGGCCAGGAGAGGAGCCAGGAGGGGGGCACACCACCCTCCCCCCTGGACGCGTCACCTGGTGGTGTGGGCCACTCCCTCACCCCCTCGGACTCCCCTTTCGACTACATATGCCCCGTAACCTAAAAACCGAGGGGGTTCGTCATATTTCATAGAAACACAACAGAGCGCCGTCGCCACCCCGAAACTCAATTCGGGGATCAGAAGATCCTGTTCTGGCGCCCTGCCGGGACGGGGATTCGAAGGAGATCATCTCCATCGACACCGCCACCTCTTCTCCATCAACCATCCATGATTCCCTCGTCCATGTGTGAGTAAACACCGCTGTAGGCTGAGAGGGATGGAAGGGATTGGATGAGATCGATCATGTAATAATGCCAGATTGTTAGGGCATAGTGCATAGTATCCATTGTTAGTGTTTTCTACCGTTGTTGCAACTTGTTATGCTTAATGCTTGTCAATAGGGCCCAAGTGACATGATCTCAGATCTGAACGTGTTATTGTTTCATGAGTATAATTATGTTTCTTGATCATATCTGCAAGTTGTTTACACATATCATTGTCCGGAACACGAGGCCCCAGAGTGACAAAAATTGGGATAACCGGAGGGGGTGGTTGTGATGTGAGGATCACGTGTGTTCACAGAGTGTTAATGCTTTGCTCTGGTGCTTTATTAAAAGAAGCACCTTAATTACCAGTAGTTTCCCTAGAGGCCCCGCTGCCACGGGCTGGTAGGACAAAAGATGTTGTGCAAGTTTCTCATTGCGAGCACGTATGACTATATTGGAACACATGCCTATGGTTTGCCTAAATGTTTGATGCTTTATATTATTATCTGCAATGCCCGTATTAAATTATTACATGACCTATGTTATCCATGCAACGCCTGTCCATCCATTCCCTCTATGCCTACGGTGCTTCCCATATTGTTGTTTTCCGCGATTGATATTGTTGTTACTATTTTACTACTGCTGCTATAAAACTGTTACCACTGATAAATTGTTGCGAACAAGTCTACTTTCAGGTGCAGCTAAATTGACAACTCAGTTGTTAAGCCTAATAAATATTCTTTGGATCCCCTTGTGTCGAATCAATAAGTTTGGGTTTTACTTCCCTCGAAGACTGTTGCGATCCCCTATACTTGTGGGTCATCAAGTACCGACATAACCCCCGCGGGCCTGCGAGCCGGACGTGACCGAACCGGTTTTTTAGTCGGTTTGTATCCAGTTTTAGTCAAATTTGAGTTGAGACCGAGGTTTGGACGTCCACTAGTTGGGGAGCCTCTCCTAGCCCTTAAATACCTCCTACATGAGTTTTAGAAGGTTAGACTACATTTAAACAAAACACTAGATTGGACAGCTTTAAGCTTTCATCTATTATTGAGTTCCTCTTTGTTGCGATCAGGAGTCCACCCTCTCCACTTTGTTTCAATCTGGAGAGTTTCTACCAAACTTTGAGTGTGATCCGTTGTTCCACTGGGAATTAGTAGATTGCAAAAACTGCTTCGTAGTCGGCGGCTATGTTGCAACTGGGTGAGGCGTTGCGAATATGCATTGGGTTGCAGAGCCGTTGTATTGGTAGCGGGGAACAACGGAAGAGTTTGTCAGAATCTCACAAGTTATCATCCACCAATCCATACTTTATCCACCGCTCGCTCAGAAGATCGGGCCATGCCTTATCATAAATGGTATTTCTCACGTACATACAGTTTAGGATTGTGAAGTGCCAAGGCATATCATTCCCCCAAAATGGGATAGTCCTTTAGTTACTCAAAGAGACAAATAAGATGCAAACAAGATGCAATAAGACTCAACACAAACTCACACATACATGGTGTGCAAACAAACATACCCATACTATATTACTCAAGAAAAGTAAGTAGTAAGCACAACATATACAAAACACAAGTAAGGTACAAAACCATTATGTGCAAAGGGGAAAGCAACTTTCAATGTATATAGTTGTAAATACTAGTTGCCGCAAGGAGGAGCATGTCATATGATATAGAGATATGATAATCCAAATGACTTGGCTTGAGAAAATATAATTGATGAAGATCGCTTAATTCTTCATGATATAGCCAAGTCTCCAATTCCCTCCAATAACACATATTGATCGAGTTTGAGCCTGTTGGTTCCCAACAAAGTTGGGCCCTAAGAGGTTAATCACAATAGGCTTGACAATCCAAATGGTTCTTTTATTGACACCACTTTGAGTTCCCACATTACTTAGAAAACATATTGCCCGCCTTATCCTTACGAATGGAATACACATCATGAATTATGATAGGGTTGTATAAGGTGACATTAGTGCATGAGAAAAAATCTAAGTACTAAGATAATGAACTACCTGGGTGAAAGTGGAAAGGCTAGTTTATGTTGAGTGTCTCCCTAGGGACATTTTTATGGTGATTATCACCGAAGGTGTAGACTTGTGGATGGCCACCCAGGAACAAAGAGATTACTATCTACTTCTAAGTTTAGTAGCTTCCCGTGCAGCCTTTAGTCATATGGGTTCTGTATTGATCAACTAACTTGAACGAACCCGCCAGGCTTACAAGCAGATGTAGAGAGTGTAGTTGGAACGGGTAAGCCAAACGGTGGTGGAATTTCTTCTGAAATATCTCGTCTCGATCTTCTCCTTTACTTAATGAACTTGAGGTGTATAGAATGTTTGGGTCGATTTGAGTCTAAAGATGAAAGTGCACAAACTCTGCAGAGTCAATAAACTAAGATCTTAGTTGTGTCCCTAGTTATGGACAACTATGAGCAACTGGACAAGGAATCACAAAAGAATCTCATCATGCCAATTTCTTAATAAAATTTGATGTGTGGACATGGGTAGGAGTTTTCCCTGGTTTCTATCAGTGGTACTCCTTAATTTAGTTCAGGTTATATTAATAATAAAAATCTTTTATGAAAAGAGATAGGAGAAAGCTGGCTTTATGCAAACTTAGCCAAAACTCCACTTAGCCAAATATGCACGTAGTTATAGTCTTAGCATTTATATCCACCATAGTGTTACTTGTCAATATATTAAATTGTATTGACCCCCTTGTGCCTACATATTCAATATTGGAGATGGATTAGAAGACGAGTGAGGCTTTTGTTCAGAATCTCGAGTTTACAACCAACATGTTTTGCCTGTGGCACCTGAAGAAGATGAGGCTCAATGTTGTACTAAGTTTTCCGTTGTATTTCCCGTTTCCTGCTAGTCTTTTGAGACTATGCAATTTGTAAAGGTTGGATCATGCGATATAATAACTTTTGACGCATTTGCATGATATTTTATTTTGTACTGTGGTGCTAGAAATTAATCGAGTGACTAACACAATAACACAGGTGTTCTTACATTATTTTAATATGGGGAACGCTACAATGATCATCTCTCGATTAGACCTAGCTCTAATCTCTCTACCTCTGTTTTCCATGTGTTGGGATCTCTCCACCTTAATTATAAACCTTTCGCAATTACCCCTGGACGGTGAAGCTCTGCAGGATTTTGACAGACGTATGTGTGCAAACTCTCAAACGGGTAACACGTGATACCCTCACTCTGCTGAATCTAGAAGGTGGGATGCAAGGAATTGGAAATAGTCCTAACGCTAGGCTTAGGCGCGGTACTCTTTATCAAGCATCATCGACATTGTCATTGATACTCG
The DNA here is from genome assembly GCA_028641055.1 of Alopecurus myosuroides. NCBI lineage: Eukaryota > Viridiplantae > Streptophyta > Magnoliopsida > Poales > Poaceae > Alopecurus > Alopecurus myosuroides. The sequence continues at coordinate 236,550,200 of CM054057.1, read as the reverse complement.
TTCCGTGCTTCGTGTCGGTAATGATAAGATCTAAACTGGCTCATACCTCGATAGTAGATTATGTGTCCTACGTAGAACGAATTTTTTTAAATCCTGCTACGTACACCAATACAGCAGCCCACCAAGAAGATCAAGGCGGAGGTAACGGCGCCGACGCAAACAACGACAAGGCGAGGCCGAGCAACCACAGTCCACCAGGTTTAGTAGATTTAGGTTTAGTTTAGTTTAAATTTCATTCAAATTGTAAAAAATCCTAAAAACTTGGGGGCATGTGACAATTTGCCACGTTTTATTTTGCACTTTGATTATTTGCCACATCTGTCTCACTGACATGTGGTGGTCATAGGGAAAATAATCAAATTTCACACATAAAGCATGAAAAAACATCAAAATCCCGAAAACTTGAGTGAATTTTGTTTAAATTTGAAGTTTTGAAACGAGTGGGTACAGGCGACCCCCATATGCGTTGTTCATCCAGACGACCACCATACGCCTCATTCTGGTGCCGATCTATATTGCGTATGAGGGCTGCGAATGGAGATGCTCTAACTAGAGATCCAAATAACGTTTTTTTGTCATGAGTTACCTTGTGGTTCTCCAGCTCTCTCTAACAAAATCAATTTAGTAATGCCAGTGTGACTACAAAATTAACCGGATTATCCAAGCAGAATCATGCTCTACATACGTCAAACTGAATGAAAAAACTAACCTTTGTTTTATTTTTATTTTATTCGATGGAATGGATGTTTTCTCTAGTATGTGCTATCATCGTTGGAAATAAACTCGATTGCGTCCAACCGGGTACAAAATACAAACTTCTATTTAGCCATGCTCTGCATACCTCAAACCGAATGCAAAAAACTCACCTTTGTTTTGTGTTCTTTTAGTTTGATGGAGTGAATGTTTTTTTTCTAGCATGTGCTATCATCATTCGAGATAAACTCGATCGTGTCCAATTGGGCACAATGTACAAACTACTATTTAGCTGGAAGTATATCAAAAGGAGAGACACATATCTACGAATATCTTTACTGGTCCAATAGTGAGGGGCTCAATTTAAAGCAATCACATAGCTAGATTTTTTTACTGTGTGTCTGGTTTGTGTGGAATGATGATTCGATTGGAAAGGGCGCTCCAGGAAATGGCCGCAGGTATGACAATGCCACTTCATGTGTTCTTGGTGTCATTACCAATTACAAAGGTATTCCACTTGCACTCTTAGCTAATGCTCATATTGACATGTTATCGGCATGGTTTCTTGGTGTTGTTCCCGATAAGTTAGTCACTGAAAATTGTATATCAAAAATCTCTATGTGTCTTTGTAGGTATATAGTCCTATGTGCATGTAATATTGATAAGGGGATGCCTGATCTTCTCGATGAACTCTCTAATAATTTGTGGATGATAACCAGTGTATTGCCACGAACTCTCCGGCTAAACCCTGCCACCAATTGCGACATCACTCAACCCCTTGGATATTCGAAACTCCACACTCCTGCACAAGTAGCCACTTACTACAAGTGGTCATGTTTCTCCTTATTCCCAATGGAACAGCAGAATACACTCAGCTTTGCAAGGTAGTATCAATTCAAGATGAATGCTTATGAGCAATACAATCTAGGAATTCTAGGGTTTATGTTTTATCGTAGTCTAAAGATCTAACTCGCAGCTATGGGGTTTATATGAGGGGTAGGGGTGCGGCCACAATGGGAAGTGTGCAAGCACACCTAGCCCAAACCTATTTGGACTTGAACTACTAGTTTGGACTCAAACCAATTGATACAAAATGACCCATACAAGGGTGCAGCCATAGGGACAGTGGGACACGTAGGACCCACTCCTAATCACAGTAGGACTCTCTTTTAGGCGTAGAAACATTGTGTTGAGCGCCTCCTCTCTTGTGCACTTCATTTGTAGACTTGTGGCAAACATCTCCCTCTTGTTCTTCCTTGTTTCCCACCAAGTAGCATTTGTTTTCCAGCTTGTCATGTTTGTTTTCCACCTTGTAGCACTTGTTTTCCAGCTCCTCTTGATGTCCATCTCCATCCATGCTTGTGTTATCAACAAACCTGAGTATACATAAGTGCATGGATTTAGGTAGTATAAAGTTCTCATGAAAACAAACATCATTTTCTGATAAGAGAGAACTCACCTGCTGTTCTAGTAACTTAGTTCTTGATCTTGTCATTGGACCAAGTCTCACTTCATTGGGCTTATCTTGAACAGCAACATCTTCAATAGGAAAAGGTGTAGAAGAACTAGGGATGTCCTCATCATCCTCCCCCCTGAAAAGGCGTCGTCCTCGACGCATCAAGGTCCTCCCCATGGTATGGTGATAAATCAGCCACGTTGAACGAATTACTCACACCAAACTCATCTCTAGGAAGATCAATCTTGTAAGCATTATCATTTATTTTCTGAAGCACTTTATATGGACCAGAACCTCGTGGCATCAACTTGGACTTGCGTAGTGTGGGAAACCTGTCCTTACGAAAATGTACCCACACCAAATCTCCTGGCCGAAATAGTACTTCCTTCCTCTTCTTGTTAACTCTCTTAGCTACATGTCTTCCTGTTTTCTCAATTTCTTGCTTGGTCTTCTCATGGATCTTCCTCACAAAATCAGCATGTTTTGAAGCCTCCATATTGACTCTCTCTTGTATAGGAAGTGGCAGCAAATCAAGTGGTGTTATTGGTTTGAAACCATACACCACCTCAAACGGGCATACCTGAGTAGTAGAATGTATAGCCCTGTTGTAAGAAACTCAACATGTAGCAAACACTCCTCCCACTCATGCTGGTTCTTTTAGATCATGGCTCGCAACAATGTGGATAATGTGCGATTCACCACATCCATTTTGTCCATCAGTTTGGTGGTGACAAGTATTAGAAAACATCAACTTTGTCCCCAGCTTCCCCCATAGTGTCTTCCAGAAATAGCTCATGAACTTGACATTGCAATCAGAAACAATAGTCTTGGGTACTCCATGCAATCTCACTATGTCCCTGAAAAACAGATAAAAAATGTGCAACGCATCGTCGCTCTTGTGGCATTGTAACATCCCTGATTTTTGGAAAACTCAAAAATCACAAAAATTTGAAACTTTTTGTTTTCATACAAAGCAAGTCACCAAATACCAAATGATATGCAAGAAACAAAAGAAAACAATACATGCTTCCAATGTATGTAGAAATAAAAGTCCATAATGCCTCTATTCCATAAACTCTAAAAGCCCATTCAAAATAACTATTCATTATTCAAAGAAATTGTTTTCTCCTAAAAAACCTTATTTTATAACATGTTTTAAAATCAACTTTTACTTTGAAAATAGTTTATGGCAACAAAAATCAAAGATTTATAACCCTTAATAAAGTTCTAAGCCTCAAAAATATTTTATGAGAACAAAAGATATTAATAATAATTCTTAATAATTTTGCTTTGCAAATAACATAAAATAGGACTTGAAAACAATATAATGACTTAGGGTTTTTCCTGCAAATTCTATTAAGTCACTTTAATAATAATTATTTTTTTCCTTTTTTTTACAAAATGGCATTAAGTTACTATTCGTGTTCACTCATATTTTAAAAATATAAATATATGAAAATGTGTTGAAAAGACTTTAAAAAATATCATTTGACAAGTAGAAGGTATCTGTAATTTTATAGAACCCAATTTCCATTTATTTACATTTTCTATTTTAAAATTTGTATTAAGTACTATTTAGTGATTTAATTTTAATTACAAAATATAAAAAATGATGTGTGTTGGAAACATCAAAATAATGTTTCTATTTGGTAGATAATTTAATTACAAATTTTTAGAAATTTAAATGAGGTTGTTTGGTTTTATAAAACAGAAATTATAAGAGAAATAAGAAAAACAAAAAAAAGGATTAATGACGTCATGATGATGTCACCTCGTCATCAACCTCCCTCCTGTCGTTTCTAACCGAATTGAAGAGAAATCAATTGCTTGATTGCGGCCGTTTCCGATCATCAAACGCTACCCCGTTTCCAGCCCCTTAAAGCCCTCCCCCTCCGCATCATTTCCCCTCTGATTCCTTCCCTAGTAGTGCCCCGACGCCGAAGAAATAGCTCGCCGGAGATTTCCTTTGCCGTGGCCGTGTTTTCCCGATTCCGGCGAGATGAGCACCTCCCCGAGGGCTAGACCCCTCCCATCCATCTCCCCTGGACCCCGTGGTACTCCATGACCCTTTGGCCCACTCTTTTGTGCACTGGAGAGACGACGTTGAGCTCGCCGGAGCCGCAAACCTCCTCGGCCACGGGATTCTCCACCGCGGCGTCAACGTGGACCTCCTCGGAGCACCCCCAACGCTACCAACGGACTCCCCGTGACGCGCTGAGCATCTCTGTGGTCTCCCCGAACCCAGAGACCCCCTGTAGCGTCGCCGCCGTCTGCACCGAGCCCGCGCCACCGTCCCCGCCATCGCCGACGACCAACTTCCGGCGGGAGGTAAACCCTAGCCACCCCCTTTGAATCTGAGCCATTTGATTTAGATCCAACGCGCAGAAACAGATCACTCAAACGAACCGGTACCAGCCAACCACATCGCGCCGCATGTCGCCCAGTCAGCGCGCGTTAAGTTCTTTATTTTCCGCTCGAGCAACGCGTAACCGGCCCAGGCCCACCACTTATATGTCGCCCAGCGCAGCAAATAGCAGCCCATTTTCTGTTTTTCTTCCGGAATAGAAATTAAATAGTAAATTTTGCAGAAAAGCCCCTACACCTTAGATCTATCATAACTTTTGATCCATAAGCCCAAATTTAGCAATCTTGGACTTTTTGAAAAGCCCTTGACATCTAGAAACTTTTGGCACTGGCCAAATTCAAATTTGACAAACTTAAATTTGTTCAAATTCAAATATGCTTGTTTGATGAAATTTGGCATAATTCAAATTCTACAAATCCAAAAATTGTAAATAAAATATATTTGGAAACCTTAGGATGTGCAATTTCATATCCTCTGTCCCAAAATAAAAATTTAACAGATTAAAATTGATTTTAGAATTATATGGCCATTTGAGCAATTTTGACTTAGTTTAAATTCTATAAATAATTTTAATATGTTTTCTTAAGAAATGTTGCTCCATATGACAACCTTAATCCATAGAAACCAGTGCCATAGAATTTTGGACACATATGAGCCATACCCATGTATTTTAGGCCAAGTTATCACACACATGTTTCACACCATATTAAAAATGACTTAGGAAATATTTTGCTTAAGTGGTTCTATGTGTGTATGGCTATATGAAACCAAGGCTAAGTCCTTAGTGAAATTTCAACTTATACTTAGCCAACAAATGAACCTAAAAACACTAGTACAAATGTTTCCATCAACTTCTTGTCTCCCCATGCTTGCTTCAAGATTTCACCAAGTTGGGATTTATGAGAACCAAGAAGTGCAATGGAGGACTTAACCATCTAGAAATTTTTCAACATGAAGATAGAACACCAATGAAGGACTTAGCCAATAAAACAAACTTCAGAAGCATCTCCAAGAAGTGGAAGCACTTAGAAGATTAAACCCCTTTCTCTCTAAGTCTTTTCCTTCCCTTTTCTATTCTTCTCCTTTCAACTTGATGGCAAAATGAAGAGAAACAAGGAAGATCATTGAAGAAATGACTTAGGATCCACAACAATCTGAAGCATACTCCATCAAGTTCAAGTACATGAAGAAACGAAGAAGAAGACTCACCTCTCCCATTCTATCCTCTTGTCTCATTTCTCCTCTATTTTGACTTAGTGGTATTTGTGCTCATCCCATACCTAAACCCAGTAGTGAAGTGAGAGATCATGAAGATTTATCAAGAAAAAGATAAGCTTCACAACAAGGAGGAGACTACAATAGAATCATGAAGATGAACTTCAAGAAGAAAAGCATGTGAAGACTTGGAGTCGTCCACACAAGTTAAAGAATAACAAGTTGTTTTCGTCCAACCATTGACCCAAATGGAAAACCTAAGACTTAGTAATATCTTCCCTTTGATGATGAAGTTAGTAGACCTACCCTAACCACAATGGAAAATACTAACATAGTCACTCAAATATTTTTGAAGGTGAATATGACCAAGTGTTTGCATGTATTACTTTAGTTGAAGAAGTAATATGTTTATTCTAAGTGAACTCTTGGAACTTCCTCGACAAGTATGGTTATAATAAAGTTAGTTTTCTACAAACTCAACCTAGCCCATCTCAAGTAAACCCTTGGAAATTCCTTGACATATGGAACCAAGAAAGAATAAATCTTTCAAAACTCAAACGTTGATCTTGTCCTAGACAACTTGGTTACATCCCTTTTACCAAGATGGTTGCTTTGTATGTTTTCTTCACTTGTATGATTGTTTTGTAGAATGGTTTTTTATTTTGTTATTTTGTTTTCAATGAATAGATTGTATGGAGAGCAACGATCTTTTGTGAAGAGAGTGTGATTTCTTCACCAACTTCAACAAGGCAAGTAACACACCATCAACTACCTATTATTTTTGTATGCATTATAGAGTTTTGAGTAGTATGCATGATAGGAAATTTAACTAAGTTATATTATGCTATGCTAATATCCCAAGTAGTGTGTAGCCATCCTTTTATATCCTTCTAGTATAGAACACACTGAACTTAGTGGAATTGCTATGCTATTCAAATGTTTTATTTAGATGTTAAGGATAAAACTACTAAGTTTAATGAATCACCTGGGTGGAAGTGGTAAGACTGGTTTATGTTGAGTGTTTCCTCAGGGCCCTTGTCTAAGGGTTATTCCACTTGAGGTTGTCACTTGAGGATGGCCACCCAGGAACAAAGAGATTACAATGTCCCTCTAAGTTTAGTAGCTTCCCGTACAACCTTTGGTCATATGGGCTCTGTCTTGATCAACTAAGTTGAATGAACTCACCAGTGCCTGACTAGCAGATGTAGGGGGTATAGGTTGGAACGGGTCAAGCCTGACGGTGGTGGAATTTCTTCTGAAAGATCTCGTCTCAATCTTCTCCTTTCCTTAATGCACTCAGGGTGTATAGGATGTTTGGGCTGATTTGAGTCTAAAGGTGAAAGTGCACAAACTCTGCAGAGTCAACAAACTAAGATCTTAGCCGTGTCCCCGGTCATGGACAATTTGAGCAGCTGGACAAGGAATGACGGAAGAATCTCATCATGCCAACTTCATAATAAAATTTTGTTGGGTGAACAAGGGTAGGAGTTTACCCTGATTTCTATCATAGGTACTCCTTAATTTAGTTAAGGTTCACTGGTTTCTATCAGTGATACCTGTTATAGATGAAATTGTTTTATGATAAAAGATAGGAGAAAACTGGCTTTATGCAAACTTAGCCAAAACTCCACTCAACCAAATAAGCATGTAGTATTAGTCTTTCCATTTATATCCACCATAGTGTTACTTGCCCATTACATTAAATTGTATTGACTCCCTTGTGGCTGCATATTCCATATTGCAGTTGATTCTGAAGACGAGTGAGGATTTCGTTTAGGATCTCGAGACTATCGCCAACATGTTTTGCCTTGGCACATGAAGATGGGCTCAATGTGTACTATGTCTTCCGTTGTATATCTTAGTTTTCTGCTAGTCTTCTAAGACTATGCAAGTTGTAATACTATTTTGTAAAGACTGGATCATGCGATGTAATAGAATTTGATGCATTTGCATGATATTTCATTTTGTACTGTGGTGCTAGCAATTGATCCAGGGACTAGCACAATAACACAGGTGTCCTTACATTATTTAAATGTGGGAATGCTACAGGCATGCAATAAAATGTGACATTTTAGAGAATCTATCCACTACCACAAATATAGAATCATGTCCTCTTTTAGTCCTTGGCAAACCTAACACAAAATCCAAACTAATATCTTCCTAGGGTGTATTAGGTGAAGGAAGAGGAGTATATAAACCATCAGGTTTTAGTTAGACTTAGCCTTGTTGCAAGTGATGCAACGTCTCACAAATCTCTCCACATATCTTCTCATTTGTGGTCAATAAAAGTGACCAGCCAACATAAGCAATATTTCCTGCCTCCCAAAGTGTCCCATTAATCCACCACTATGTGATTCCTGCAACAATAACAAACGCAAGGACGACTCAAGCACACATAATTTGTTAGCTCTAAACAAATATCCATCATGCAAATGAAATTTATCCCATGCTTTCACATTAGTACAATTCGCATATGCATGTTTAAAATCATTATCTTGAGCATACAAATCTTTCACACTCTCTAAACCAGGAATTTTCACATCCAGTTGAGTTAAAAGCATACTTTTCCTAGAGAGAGCATCAACAACAACATTATCTTGGCCTTTCTTGTATTTAATGATGTATGGGAATTATTCAATAAATTCAACCCACTTAACATGTCTTTTATTAAGGCTAGATTGGCTCTTTAAAAATTTCAAAGCTTCACGATCAAAGTGTATTATAAATTCTTTAGACCACAAGTAATGTTTCCACACTTCAAGAACCCTCACAAGTGCATACAACTCTTTATCATACATAGAATAATTCAATTGAGCACCATGTAATTTCTCGGAAAAATAAGCTACAAGTTTGTTTTCTTGCATAAGCACTCCTCCAATACCAATACCACCTACATCACACTCTATTTCGAATTGCTTGTTAAAATTTGGAAGAATTAGAAATGGGGCCGAAATCAATTTGTTCTTAATCTCATCAAAAGCAATATCTTGTTCAACCCCCCGTTCGAAATCAACACCCTTTTTAGTTAATTCATTTAAAGGTGCATCAAGTGTACTAAAATCTTTGACAAATCTTCTATAGAAACCAGCAAATCCATTAAAACTTCTCACTTGACTAACATTTATAGGAATAGGCCAATTTTTAATATCTTCAATTTTAGATTCATCCACTTCAATTCCATGCTTAGAAACAACATATCCCAGAAAAATGACCCTATATTTGCAAAAAGTGCACTTAGCAAGATTACCATACAATTTATTTGGTCTTAACACATGCAAGACTTGTCTAATATGATCAACATGTTCATGTTCATTGTGGCTATATATGAGAATATCATCAAAATAAACTACCACAAATCTATCAATAAACTCTCTCAAAACATGGTTCATAAGTCTCATGAAAGTACTAGGTGAATTAGTTAAACCAAAAGGCATCACTAACCATTCATATAATTTTTGTTTTGTTTTGAAAGTTGTTTTCCATTCACCCCCCTCTTTCATCCTAATTTGATGATAACTACTACGCAAATCAATTTTAGAGAAAACAACAACACCACTTAATTGATCTAACATGTCCTCCAAACGAGGTATAGGATGATGATAACGAATAGTGATGTTGTTAATTGCTCTACAATCTACACACATGCGCCAAGTACCATCTTTCTTAGGAACTAAAATAACAGGAACAACACATGGAGTTAAGCTAATTCGAATATACCCTTTATCAAGAAGCTCATGCACTTGTTTCTGAATTTCTTTGGTCTCTTGGGGATTGGTCCTGTAAGGGGCTCGGTTTGGTAATGTAGCTCTAGGAATTAAATCAATTTGATGCTCAATGTCATGCAATGGTGGCAGCCCTACTGGTACCTCCTCTGGAAAAACATCATCGAACTCCTATAAAACATGATAAACACCAAGAGGAATAGGGGTCATGTCATTAGAAACCAATATTTCTCCCTTGTGTGTAAGCACTATAGGAAGCAAACTAGGATCCTCACTAAATTCTCTCAAGTCCTCTTTGGTGGCTAGCATGCATAATAGGCTCACTCCCTCACATTTATTTTTACCACTCAGATTGGCTTTGCTATTTTCACTCACATAACTATTGTTTTCCCTCTCATGTCTCTCACTCTCCCTCTCAAGATTTACATCAGTCTTTTGACGAGACTCATTTACAATTTGCTGTGGTGTCATAGGCCTCAAAATTATGTCCTTTCCATTCCAATTCAGCTGATATGTATTAGCTCCCCCATTATGTATAACACTTCTATCAAACTGCCAAGGTCTCCCAAGCAACATGTGACAAACTGACATAGGAACCACATCACACTCAATGGTGTCTTTGTATGGCCCAATCTAAAATTCAACTCTCACCATGTGGCTCACCTTCATTTCTCCTTTATCACTAAGCCACTGAATATGATAAGGATGAGGGTGGGGAATATATCTCAATTTCGGTTTTGCACACAACTCCTTGCTTGCTAAATTCCTGCAACTTCCTCCATCAATAATCACCTTGCAAGCCATTTGAGGGCCTACAGTTGCTCTAGTTTGGAATAAATTGCATCTTTGGCTTTCTGGACTAGGGAGAACACTCAATGATTTGTGTGTGCAAACAATAGTAGGATAACTAGAAGGATATGCATCAACTGGACCATCATCATCATGATTACCCTCCTCAGTAGGATCAACATCATCACCTGTTTCATACTCATTATCCTCATTAATAAGTATGATCTTCTTATTAGGACAATCCCTCTTGAAGTGACCCTTCTCTCCACAAGTATGGCAGCTCATATCTCTATTTCTTGATGTTGACATAGTTGAACCACTAGAACTTGCTGCTCGTTGTGCCGATTTTTTGGATATAGAGGTACTAGTCTTGGGTTTAGAAGAAGGTGCACCACGAATTTGGGATGTTTGTGGTGTTGGTGATGAAAAAGAAGATCTAGGAGTAAAATTCCTCCTTGGAACCATAAGAGCCTCATCGGCCAAGTGCTTCTCAGCCTCTCTTGCTTGATGTAACAGCTCATTCATATCATTATATTGCACATGCCTAACAATGCTCTGGATTTTAAATTGCAATCCTGAGAGAAAACGTTGCTGAAGGGAATATGCCCTAGAGGCAATAATAAAGTGTTTATTATGTTATTCCTTGTTTATGATAGATGTTTATTTCTCATTCTAGAATTGTATTAACCGGAAACGTTGATACATGTGTGATTAATAAACAAACCAACGTTCCTAGTGAAGCCTCTCTTTTAACTAGCTCGTTGATTAACAGATGATCAAGGTTTCCTGATCATAGACATTGGATGTTGTTAATAACGAGATCATGTCATTAGGATAATGACATTATGAACTTAGACCCTAACTAAGTATAACAATACGATCAAGTCATTTAGTTTTGTTGTTATGTCTTACATTCGGAGTAATATTGTTCCTTAGACCATGAGATCATGTTAATCACTAATACCGAAAGAATACTTTGATGACATCAAACGTCACACCGTAACAGGGTGACTATAAAGGTGGCATTAGGTATTCGGAAAGTTTTAGTTGAAACTCATGGATCAAGAATGGGATTTGTCCATCCAATATGACAGAGAGATATACTCAGGGCCCTCTCGGTGATATCACATCGACACCGCTTGCAAGCACGTGATATGATCACAAGGATGTTATATCACGGGAACGAGAAAAGAGTACTTGTCGGATAACGAGATCGAACAAGGTATGGTGGATACCGATGATCGGATCTCGGACAAGTAAAATATCGCGAGACAAAGGGAAATCGTTACGACGTTGAAAGGTTCACACGATCACGAGAGTCATCGTTGAATATATAGGAGTCATCACGGATCTCGAGATCCCGCTGTTGATTATTGATCGGAGAGGAGTCTCGGTCATGTCTATATTATTCGCGAACCATAGGGTGACACACTTAAGGTTCGATGAAGCGTTAGAGAGGATACGGAATACCGAAGAATATTTTGGGCAGCTCCGAAAAATTCTTTTGGGTAAAATTGAAATAGTTCAAGGGTTTTTTCATCGAATGGTTGTTAATAGAATTAACAAATGATTCGAGGTGCTGCATGCAAATGTTTGTTAATGGAATGAACAAATATAAATAAAGAAATAAAAATGTTTTATTTATTTATTAAAGAAAAACCTTTGGATTTTCTAAGTGGAAAATTAAGGTAGTATGAGTGGGTGTGAGTGGGGCTTCCACTCACATGAAGAAAGGAAGGGGTGGGGGCACCCATGGCTGGCCGCACCCCCCCTTGGGCTTCCCCCTCCCCTATAATAGGACGGTGAGAGCTCCCTCTTCGCACACTTGCCCACTCTCTTTTCCCTCCACCCGCTGCTCCATTCCATGGTCTCCGGCTTGGCGAAGCCCTGACCGTGGGATTCTTCAGCACCACCACGCTGTCGTGCTGCCGGAGTTCCGCGGGGATCCTCTACTTCCGCTACCCGCTGGATCGAGGGAACGGAAGTCTTCATCGAACTGAACGTGTGACCGATTACGGAGGCACCGCCGGATTGCGGTGCACTTCTTCTCGCTCGGGATCGGCGTGAGTACGACTACGCCGACAACGAGATTTTATCTTGTACCACTTTGAGTCTTCGAGGGTATGTTATCTCAAGACTCTCTTTCTCCATGTTGCCTTTCATCTCATAGATTAGATCTTCGCCATTCGGGTTTATCGCGCGTAGGAATTTTTTTGTTTTCTATGCAACGTACCCTTCAGTGGTATCAGAGCCGGATCTATGCGTAGATGATTTGTACGGGTAGAACACATAGGTGTATGTGGGCGTTGATGATTATGTTATTGCCTCCTTGAGTATTTTATGATCTTAGTGGCATAGTGTTATGAAGCGACCCAGACTAACTTTACATGTCCACGTACATGAGACTTGTTCCACAACTGACATGCAACTTGTATTGCATAAGTGGCTTGCGGGTGTCGGTTTCTCCTACTATAGTTAAGATCTAATCTACGAAGGGTTGTTAAAAATATATTTTATCAACGTTGTGGCTCTTGTACGTAGGTATGAACGGTTCTATCCTCGTAAGCCCAAGCCACGTAAAATATGCAAAAATAAACTAGAGTCGTCTAACTTGTTTTTGCAGGGCATGTGATGTGATATGGTTAATGTTACAAACGTTATGTATGAGATGATATCTTTTGTAAATTATTGACATACCGGCTGGAGCCATATGGTTCTCTTATTTTTATGGCCTGCGTGTTGTATATCATATCCATGTGATATGTTGTAATGGTCAATCAAGATGGAGGTGCCACGAACCTTGGTGCCACGCCGGTGGAATGATGGAGATCATACCATGATGCACAAGATGGAGATCAAGTGCAAGAAGGACCATATCATATCACATTATCCATGCATGTGATGTTTATCCTTTTATGCATCTTATTTTGCTTAGATCGCGAAGGTAGCATTATAAGATGATCCCTCTCACTTAATATTGAGATAATAATGTGTTCTTCCTTAAGTATGCACCGTTAAGAAAGTTCATCGTTTCGAGACACCACGTGATGATCGGGTGTGATAGACTCAACGTTCGCATACAACGGGTGTTTTCAAGCCTAGCATGTACAGACATGGCCTTGAAACACACGCAATACTACGGTTCTACTTGGGGAGCCTAGAATGTACAGACATGGCCTCAGAACACGTAACCGAAAGGTAAAGCATGAGTCATATGGATGATATGATGAACATGTTGATGTTCACCTTTGCAACTACACTGTCTCACGTGATGATCGGTTTCGGTGTAGTGAATTTGGTTCGTGTAATCACTAAAGACGACTAAGAGGGATGTTGTTTTTGAGTGGGAGTTCATGGGATAATTTTAGAATTAACTTGAACTTAATTTATCATAAACATAGTCTAAATAGTCTTTGCAAATATGTTGTAGATCATGGCACCACCTACCTTCAATTTCAATATGTTCATGGAGAGAGAAAAACTAGCGAACAATGGGAGCAACTTTACCAACTGGGCACTTAACCTGAGGATTCTCCTCACCGCTTGCAAGAATCTCTATGTGCTTGACGCACCGCTAGGTGACCAGCCCGCTGATGATGCTTCTGAGAAGATAAAAATGTTTATCTGACTCAACAAGAAGACCACAATATAGTTCATTGCGGCATTCTCTATGTATTAGAGCCAGAGCTGCAAAAACGTTTCGAGAATAGCACTGCTTTTGCTACAATGGGAGAATTGAAAATGATTTTCGATACCCATGCCGCAGTTGAGAGTTATGACGCTTCAGAAAAGTTCTTTAGCTGCATGATGGAAGAGAACAACTCCGTTAGTGAGTACGTACTCAAGATGTCTACGTACGTTGATAAGCTCATAGCCTTGGGAATAACGATTCCCAATGAGCTAGGGATACATCGTGTTCTCCAATCTCTTCCACCTAGTTACAAGAACTTCGTGATGAACTATAATATGCAAGGCATGAAGAAGTCTCTTCCTGAGCTTCTCTCGATGCTTAAAACTGCTGAAGTGGAGATCAAGAAAGAACATCAAGTGTTGATGATCAATAAGACCACTAGTTTCAAGAAAGGAAAGAAAGGCAAGCCAATGGTAAACTTCAAGAAGGGTGGCAAATCTGTTGCTGCTCCTGATAAGAAAACCAAGTATGGCCCTAAGCCTGAGACTGAGTGCTTTTATTGCAAGGGTACTGGCCACTGGAAGCGCAGTTTCCCCAAATACCTGGTAGATAAAAGGCCAGCAAAGTGAACAAAGGTATATATGATATACTTGTTATTGATGTGTACCTTACTATTACTCGCAGTAGCACCTGGGTATTTGATACTGGTTCGGTTGCTCACATATGTAACTCGAAACAGGAGCTGCAGAATAAGCGACCACTAGCAAAGGATGAGGTGACGATGCACGTCGGCAATGGATCAAGAGTTGATGTGATCGCCGTCGGGATGCTGCCTCTACGTCTACCATCGGGATTAGTTATAAACCTCAATAATTGTCATTTGGTGCCTGCATTAAGCATGAATATCGTTTCTGGATCTTACTTAATGCGGAATGGTTATTCCTTTAAATCTGAGAACAATGGTTGTTCGATTTATATGAGTAATATCTTTTATGGTCATGCACCCGAGAAGAATGGTTTATTTCTTTTGAATCTTGATAGTATTGATACACATATTCATAATGTGAATGCCAAAAGAATTAAGTTAAATGATGATATTTCTATTTACATGTGGCATTGCCGCTTAGGTCATATTGGTGTTAAACGCATGAAGAAGCTCCATTCTGATGGACTCTTAGAATCCTTGATTATGAATCATTTGAAACATGTGAACCATGCCTTATGGGCAAGATGACTAGAACCCCGTTTTCTAGAACCATGAAACGGGCGACAGACTTACTGGAAATTATACATACTGATGTGTGTGGACCAATGAGTGTATCGGCGCGCGGTGGATATCGCTATTTTGTCACTTTCAGAGATGATTTGAGTAGATATGGGTATATTTACTTAATGAAACACAAATTTGAGACGTTTGAAAAGTTCAAAAAAATTCAGTGTGAAGTTAAATCATCGTAACAGAAATATTTAATTTCTACGATCTGATCGTGGAGGTGAATATCTAAATTACGAGTTTGGCATGCATATGAAACAATGTGGAATAGTTTCACAACTCACACCTGCCGGAACACCACAATGTCTTTATTGGATATGGTTCGATCTATGATGTCTCTTACAGATTTGCCAGTATCGTTTTGGGGTTATGCACTAGAGACCGCTGCATTAACTTTAAATAGGGCACCATCTAAATCCGTTGAAACGACACCGTATGAATTATGGTTTGGAAACAAACCTAAGCTGTCATTTCTAAAAGTTTTGGGATGCGATGTTTATGTGAAGAAGCTTCAACCTGATAAACTCGAACCCAAAGAGGAAAAATGCGTCTTCATAGGACACCCTAAAGAAACAATAGGGTACACCTTCTATCACAGATCCGAAGGCAAGATTTTCGTTGCCAAGAATGGATCCTTTTTGGAGAATGAGTTTCTCTCGAAAGGTGTGAATAGTAGGAAGGTAGAACTCGACGAGGTTATTGAACCTTCTCTTCTTGGAATGGCGAGTAGCCCAGCGCCGGAAGTTCTTCCGGTGCCGACCCCGTCAGTTGAAGAGAGAGCTAATGATCAAGATCATGAAACTCCAGTAGAGGAAACTACCGCACCTCGCAGGTCAACTAGGGAACGTACAGCTCCTGAACTGCACGGAGATCCCGTATTAAACTTCATGGTAGATGGAGGTGATGACCCTGCGACATATGATGAAGCGATGATGAGCCCAGATTCCAACAAATGGCTTGAAGCCATGAAATCCGAAATAGGATCCATGTACGAAAACCAAGTTTGGACTTTGGTGGACTTACCCGATGACCGCAAGGCCATTGAGAACAAATGGATCTTTAAAAACAAAACTGACGCTGATGGTAATGTGACCGTCTATAAAGCTCGACTTGTCGCAAAAGGTTTCCGACAAATTCAAGGAGTTGACTATGATGAGACTTTCTCACCAGTAGCGATGATTAAGTTAGTTAGGATTATGTTAGCAGTTGCTGCATTTTTTGATTATGAAATCTGGTAGATGGATGTCAAAACGGAGTTCCTTAATGGTGACATTGAGGAAGAGTTGTATATGATGCAACCCAAAGGTTTTGTTGATCCTAAGGATGTTGACAAGGTGTGCAAGCTTCAACGTTCCATTTATGGACTGAAGCAAGCATCCCGGAGTTGGAACCTCCGTTTTGATAAGGTGATGAAAGGGTTTGGATTTGTCCAAACATACAGAGAAGCTTGTATTTACAAGAAAGTGAGTGGGAGCTCTGTAGCATTTCTAGTACTATATGTGGATGGCATATTGTTGATTGGAAATGATATAGAAATTTCGAAAAGCGTAAAAGGTTATTTGAACAGTAGTTTTTCGATGAAAGACCTGGTGAAGCAGCTTATATATTAGGCATCAAAATCTACAGGGATAGATCAAGCCGCTTAATTGGACTTTCGCAAAGTACATACCTTGACAAGATTCTGAAGAAGTTCAGAATGGAAGAGAGTAGGAAGGGGTTCTTACCTATGTTGCAAGGCAAAACGTTGAGTATGACTCAATGTCCAGCTACAGCAGAAGACAGAGAGAGAATGAATAAGATTATCTATGCTTCGGCCATAGGTTCTATCATGTATGCTATTCTACGTACAAGACCGGATGTGGCACATGCTATTAGTTTAACTAGTAGGTACCAATCCGATCCAGGTTTGGAACACTGGACGGCGGTCAAGAATATCTTTAAGTACCTGAGAAGAACCAATGATATGTTTCTCATATATGGCGGTGAAGAAGAGATCGTCGCAAGATGTTACGTCGATGCTAGCTTTGACACTGATCCGGATGACTCTAAGTCTCAGTCCGGGTACGTATTTGTTATGAATGGAGGAGCTGTAAGCTGGAGGAGTTCCAAGCAATCTGTGGTGGCGAGATCATCAACAGAAGCAGAATATGTTGTTGCCTCGGAGGCAACACATGAAGCAGTTTGGATGAAGGAGTTCATATCCGAACTAGGCGTGGTTCCGAGTGCGTTGGATCCAATGGTTATCTATTGTGACAACAATGGTGCCATAGCCAATGCTAAGGAGCCAAGGTCTCATAAGAATTCCAAGCATATCAAGCGCCATTTTCAATCCATCCTTGAGCATGTCGCAGATGGGGATGTGAAGATTTGCAAAGTACATACGGATCTGAATGTGGCAGATCCGTTGACTAAAACTCTCTCAAGGGCAAAATATGATCAACACCAGAACTCAATGGGTGTTAGATTCATCACTATGTAATATAGATTATTGCCCCTAGTGCAAGTGGGAGACTGAAGGGAATATGCCCGAGAGGCAATAATAAAGTGTTTACTATGTCATTCCTTGTTTATGATAGATGTTTATTTCTCATGCTAGAATCGTATTAACCGGAAACGTTGATACATGTGTGATTAATAAACAAACCAACGTTCCTAGTGAAGCCTCTCTTTTAACTAGCTCATTGATTAACATATGGTCAAGGTTTCCTGATCATAGACATTGGATGTTGTTAATAACGTGATCATGTCATTAGGAGAATGACATGATGAACTTAGACCCTAACTAAGTATAACAATACGATCAAGTCATTTAGTTTTGTTGTTATGTCTTACATTCGGAGTAACATTGTTCCTTAGACCATGATATCATGTTAATCACTAATACCGAAAGAATACTTTGATGACATCAAACGTCACACCGTAACAGGGTGACTATAAAGGTGGAATTAGGTATTCGGAAATTGTTAGTTGAAGCTCATGGATCGAGAATGGGATTTGTCCATCCAATATGACGGAGAGATATACTCAGGGCCCTCTCGGTGATATCACATCGACACCGCTTGCAAGCACGTGATATGATCACAAGGATGTTATATCACGGGAACGAGAAAAGAGTACTTGTCGGATAACGAGATCGAACAAGGTATGGTGGATATCGATGATCGGATCTCAGACAAGTAAAATATCGCGAGACAAAGGGAAATCGATACGACGTTGAAAGGTTCACACGATCACGAGAGTCATCGTTGAATATATAGGAGTCATCACGGATCTCCAGATCCCGCTGTTGATTATTGATCGGAGAGGAGTCTCGGTCATGTCTATATTATTCGCGAACTGTAGGGTGACACACTTAAGGTTCAATGAAGCGTTAGAGAGGATACGGAATACCGAAGAATATTTTGGGCAGCTCCGAAAAATTGTTTTGGGGAAAATTGAAATAGTTCAAGGGTTTCATCGAATGGTTGTTAATAGAATTAACAAATGATTCGAGGTGCTGCATGCAAATGTTTGTTAATGGAATTAACAAATATAAATAAAGAAATAAATTTTATTTATTTATTTATTAAAGAAAAACCTTTGGATTTTCTAAGTGGAAAATTAAGGGAGTATGAGTGGGTGTGAGTGAGGCTTCCACTCACATGAAGAGAGGAAGGGGTGGGGGCACCCATGGCTGGCCGCACCCCCCTTGGGCTACCTCCCCCTCCCCTATAAAAGGAGGGTGAGAGATCCCTCTTCTCCACACACACTTGCCCACTCCCTTTTCCCTCCACCCGCTGCTCCATTCCATGGTCTCCGGCTTGGCGAAGCCCTGACCATGGGATTCTTCACCACCACCACGCCGTCGTGCTCCTGGAGTTCCGCGGGGATCCTCTACTTCTGCTACCCGTTGGATCGAGGGAACGGAAGTCTTCATCGATCTGAACGTGTCACCGATTACGGAGGCACCGCCGGATTGCGGTGCACTTCTTCTCGCTCGGGATCGGTGTGAGTACGACTACGCCAACAACGAGATTTTATCTCGTACCACTTTGAGTCTTTGAGGGTATGTTATCTTAAGACTCTCTTTCTCCCCGTTGCCTTTCATATCATAGATTAGATCTTGGCCATTCGGGTTTATCGCACGTAGGATTTTTTTGTTTTCTATGCAACGTACCCTTCAGTTGCATAGTATGTTCTGTATCTTCTCTCACTCTAGCTCTTTGCATAATCTGCTCCATCTCTCTAAAATATGCATCCACAGAATTTGTACCTTGTCTCAAGTGTTGTAACTTGTCATAGAGTGTTCTAAGATAATTTTTTGGCACAAATATATCCCTCATAACTTGCTTCATCTCTCTCCAAGTAAAAATTTCAGGTTCTCTATTTCTTTCTCTTGTTCTTGTAATATTGTCCCATCATAACAAAGCATGGCCATCAAAACCCGCAAGAGCAAGTTTCACTTTCCTCTCATCAGTGTACTCATGCATCGTCCAAAGCTTCTCAATTTTCAGTTCCCACATGAGATATTCTTCCACATCATCTGTATCAAAATTGAAAGTTGAGAGCATAAATTTTGGTTTACCAAGACCATCCTCCTTTCGATTTTGTTCTTGTAGTTGAACCCTCCTTGCCACAAAGCCACGACCTCCACCATTGCCTCTACCTCCCCCTCGGCCTTGAGGAATAAAATTGCCCTCATCGTTCTCAAAATCACCAAGTGGACTACCATTATCCTCCTGAATAGGGAGTCTTTGATTCATGAAAGTTGTCAAGGCAACAATTTGTGTAGTCAAATTTGTAAGGGTTGTTTGCATGGTGGTAACTTTCTCTTGTGTGGCAGCAGCTGTATTAGCAACAGTAACAACTTGCAAACCCAAATTATGAATAGTGGTATCAAGGTCCACACCAGTCTTGTCAATCAAAGAGTGTAATTCTGAATTTTTTATTCAATGTTTGTAGTCAATTGTTCTCTCATCTCCTCCAAATCTGTCCACTTCACTGCCTCATCACCATGTGTCTTCTTAGCCTGTTCATAAACACCACTAGAAGTATTCATGATTAATAGGTTAGTGAAATAAAAATTGATATAGGTTGTGGTGCCTCTCTCAACTCACTCAAAAACCAGCAAAGAGGTGGTCCTTACTGTTCCAAAGTGAATAGAATAACTTACCAACAAGTAATAGCAACTAGTGTGACTTGGTGTGAAGAATAGAATACCCAGGGATTTTAGCTCTCACAAAGGCAAAACAGGTTATTTAGTGGGGCTTGGTATGGATACCTAACAATCACCAAGTAACAATCCTATTTTCTCTTTGTGATGATACAAAAAATTGCACCTAGGAAACACACACCAAATGGAGACAAATGTGGCAAAGCAAATATATGGATCAAATTTTGCAATGCACTTGAAAGACTCTAGCCAAGCTCAAGATAAACAGGCACAAGATTGCTCAATTGATAATGTCAAGATATAGCAATAACAAAACACCTCCAATCAAAATTGAGAATATGATGCTCTCGGCCTCTTTTATATTTCTGTTCTTTTTTTTTTAATAATTTTATCTTTTTCTTTTTTTGTACCTTTTCAATGGCCAATATCAACTAGGAGCAAAGATAACAAATGATAACAATGTGACACAAAAATTGGAATGATAATGAGCAGCCTGTTGTGAGAAAAGTATAGCTAGTCTTATGGGTAAGATACCTAATAGTTTGTTGTACAAAGGTTGTGTCTATGCTTCACAATGTTTAGATTTGAATTCCTAAAGAAAATATCAAAGAAAAACAAAAGAAAACATACCAAAACTTACTAGGAAGCTCACAGAACTCACGACAGAAAACTGATCTTTTCTCTATCGTGACGGCAACAAAACTGTGCGGTTTTTGTGCCGCGGAAGCGCGCGCGTGTGTGGTCACGGCAGGGAGCAAGCGTGCGGTGTGGGCAACACACGACAAAAAACGAGCGTTTTTGTGCCGCAGCAGAGCTCGAGTTCGACTCGCACTAGGGAAGCCCACGACAGCGTTTCACTGCTTTTTGTGCCATGGTAGGACTCGGATCCGATTGCAACTAGAGGAATCCACGGCAGCGAATTGGATCAAATTGGTGCCTGGCAGAAAAACTGCACCCAAACCGAGTAGGAGTAGGAAGAATACAGCGGCAGAGAAATAGGAAATTTTGTGTCGTGGTATGAATTGGACTAGTACTCGGATTGGAAGTAGAAAACGCACTCGGGTAGCTAATTTTTTTGGGATTTTCTTGTATAGACTCAACTCGAAACCTAAGAACAACTAAGAACCCTAACCCTAACCAAAAACTAAAGACTCAAAAACAGAAAAGAGACACAAGATCAAACACAAAACAACAACTAGAAATTGAAAACTAGGGATTATCTAAAGCCATGACAATGATCTAACTATCTTTTTGTGAGGATTTTTCTGTATAGGTATGAAAACACTCAAATCTAAAGGGATGAAAACATCTCACCGAGTAAACCTGGCTCTGATACCAATATGATAAGAGGATGCCCGGTCTTCTTGATGAAATCTATGATAATTTGTGGATGATAACCAGTGTATTGCCACGAACTCTCCGGCTAAACCCTGCCACCAATTGCGACAACACTCAACCCCTTGGATATTCGAAACTCCACACTCCTGCACAAGTAGCCACCAACTACAAGTGGTCCCGTTTCTCCTTATTCCCAATGGAACAACAGAATACACTCAGCTTTGCAAGGTAGTATCAATTCAAGATGAATGCTTATGAGCAATACAATCTAGGAATTCTAGGGTTTATGTTTTATCGTATTCTAAAGATCCAACTCGCAGCTATGGGGTTTATATGAAGGGTAGGGGTGCGGCCACAATGGGCATTGCGCAAGCACACCTAGCCCAAACCTATTAGGACTCGAACTACTTGTTTGGATTCAAACAATTTATACAAACCGACCCATACAAGGATGCGGCCATAGGGACACGCAGGACCCCCTCCTAATCTTAGTAGGACTTTCTTTTAGGTGCAGCATTATTGTGTTGGGTGCCTCCTCTCTTGTGCACTTCATTTGTAGACTTGTGGAAAACATCTCCCTCTTGTTCTTCCTTGTTTTCCACCAAGTAGCATTTGTTTTCCAGCTTGTCATGTTTGTTTTCCACCTTGTAGCACTTGTTTTTGCAGCTTCTCTTGATGTCCATCTCCATCCATGCTTGTGTTATCAACAAACATGAGTATACATAAGTGCATGGTTTAGGCAGTATAAAGTTCTCATGAAAACAAATATCATTTTCTGATAAGAGAGAATTCACCTGCTGTTCTAGTAACTTAGTTCTTGATCTTGTCATTGGACCAAGTCTCACTTCATTGGGCTTATCTTGAACAACAACATCTTCAATAGGAAAAGGTGTAGAAGAACTAGGGATGTCCTCATCAAATATTTTCATCTAATTTTGTTTCACTTGTAGTGATGGGTAAATATTAAAGGCAAAATTGGTCAATATAGATTATGCTCTTTGATGTTTACTGTCGATCTAATATGTTTTTATCAAATTTTATTTATTTATTAAATGGTTTATTTTTTTGTGTTGTGTGCCAATAGTCCCCTAGTCTACTCCAAGAAGCCAGCCATGCCGACTCTTTTTATCAACCCTTTTCATGTACTATGTGTTGGGTAACCCTCCAATGGCTAATTGACCAACATTAATCATATAATGAGTCGATCGAATTCATGTAATCCTTTTGTACCAATAGTTAAGTATGGTCCATGTTGTAAATATCCAAGGATTTGATACCTCCTCTGTTTTTATATACAAGGCAACTTCGGTTTTCTTGTCAAACTTTGACTTTGAGTTTTGGTCAAAAAATTATGAGTTATATTTTATATAAAATATATCACTAAAAAGTTCTTCCAAATGTGCAACCAATACCATACTTTTTATGCCAATAATTTTTTTTTTGTAAAATTAATGGTCAAAATTTGCACTAAAGATATGAAATGGCCTTATATTCAAAGATGGAGGGAGTACACCGGAGCTAGAGAGCCGGATGCTAGAACCTTTACCTTTGGAACTAACTCATTTTTGTCTCCTTGCTAATAGTCTTTCCTTTGTACTTACAATTAATAAGTTAAGAATCATGGATATCATTATTTTTTCTACCATATGTGCTCACATATCAGTTAGTTATATGCTGCTTTATCCATTAAAACTTATGTGAGTATGGTTAACGATCTGTTAGAAAAAACGCAGTTGTTTACCAATTAAGTCAAGGTAAAATAACGCAGTGTTGATGCATGTCATAAGCGCATTTGCAACTCAAATGATTCTAATTCGTGAGTATTTACAATTTACTTTGGTTTAGTTGGTGGTATTCTGGTGCCTAATTTACTAACTGATTATATGACGATCCACTTTTATTTGCATCTTTCGGTCTTCAACCAAGCCCTTTCCATCTGACTCCTTTGTTTGTCAACCGCCATTGTTGGCGACATCACTCCATCTCATGGTCTAAAGCAGAAAAGACATGTTTGAACAAGAATGTGTGGATGAAATGTGTGAAATTTTTGGTGGTGGACCGTTGTAGGTATGCATTCCTAGGTGCATGTAACATTTTCATCCAAAATTGTTTTCACTTTTAGCGATGGATAAATATTCAAGCAAAACTTGGTCAATATAGATTATGCTCTTTTCTCTTTATTGTTCATCTAATTTGTTTTTACCAAATTTCATTTATTTTTTAAATAATTTATTTTTTGTGTTGCGTGACTATATTCCCTCGGGCTACTCCGAGAAGCCAGCCAGGATGGCTCTTTTTATCAACATTTTTCATGTACTATGTGCTGGGTAATATAATCGTTCCAATGGCTAATTGACCAATATAAATCATATAATGAGTAAATTGAATTATCGTAATCCTTTTGTACCAACAGTTAAGTGTGGTCTATGCTGCAAATATCCAAGTCTTTGATGCAAAAGAGACAGAGAGCAGATGCTAGAATTTACCTTGGGAACGTACTCCTTTTTGCCTCCTCGCTAATAGTCTTTCCTTTGTACTTACAATTAACCAGTTAAGAATCATGGGTATCATTCGTTTTCCTATATATGTGCTCACATCTCAGTTAGTTATATGATGCTTTATCCATTAATAGTTAAGTGGGTATGGTTAAAGATATGTTAGATTTTGTTGATTAAGTCAAGGTAAAATAACACAGTGATGATGTATGACATAAGCGCATCTGCAAATCAAACGATTCTAATCCATGAGTATTTACTATTTAGTTTGGTTTGATTGGTGTCATTTTGATGCCTGATTTACTTACCGATTATTTGATGATCCACTTTTCTTTGCATCTTTCACTTTTCAACCAAGCCCATTCCATCTACTCCTTTATCTGTCAACCACCATTGTTGACGACATCACTATATCTGATGACAAACCTATATCAGAAAATAACATGTGCGAACAATAAACAGTAGATGAAATGTGTAAAAAATTGGTGTTGGGCCAACAATGTGTAAACACAACTATCATTTAATACTTTGTGGCTCAGGAGACTGAGCCGAGCCAGTCACCATGTGTATGTTTGCGTGTTTCAAGTGAGTTTGCATCCATGTTTATAAGTGTATTATTTGGTTTAGTAACTTTCGGGCACACTTGTTTTTTATTAAACCTATTTTTTTTAGTTTGTTGCTAATAGAAATAATACAATTCTTTGGACTCCATCCATTATTTCTTAGAGGGCGGTAAATGGGAAATTAGATTCTTGGCAGACTTTCGTTGATACTTTTAGACACCGTTACAACTTATTAAGAATGGGTTGGTTATTTTATCTATGGTGCACATCCACATGATAATCATAAACAGGTTGATCACAGAGTTAGTCGGAAGAAATCATAATCTTATAAAAGTTATATCCGTGTCTTGTGGTCAGCAGAAGGGAAAACCACAACACTAATCTTGCCACTAGGAAGCATAAGTAAATAGTGGTAATTTTGTTTTCGATAATAGGGTTTCAGACTGGTTACTAAAAGCACAATACTAAGCCCACCGTTGGGGAGGGTTTGGGTTCACCAATGTTCATTTTTTTTTAGATAAAAGGCATCGCATGCCCTACTTTAAATTAATAAATCAAGTAGTTTAGGTTCAAACAGGATTGAGCTTAATACATGCTGGTGGCCTACAGCTTCGCCAACTGAAAAAGGAAAACGGGGCCGGTCTCCCTAGCAACAAACCGGAAGGACAAGCTACGAAGATTGCGGCGGGGGTAGTGGTGGAGGTAGCAACGAGCAGAAGGTGTCCTTGAGTCCGGTAGCGAGCTGAAGAAGCACCGTCTTGTCCGGCTCCTTAGCGAGATTTCCCCAAACCTACACAAACATTGACATTTTGAAAATTACATCAGCCAGATGCTTTGGAGCAATGGATTCGATTGCTAGTTTATTGCGAGTGAGCCACAGGGCCCAGCCTAACGCCGCGAACAGCACCCAACTGGTGCGACGTTGACTCCCTAACAAGGACTGCTGAATGGCGAAGAACTGGGGGAAGGTGGCCGGGCTCCAGCTGCAACCCAGCAGCTGCCTGATCATGCTCCAGCCCAGCCTGGCCAGGGAGCATTTGAACACTATATGCGCCACATCTTCGACCTCACCGCAGAGCGCGCAGAACCGGCGGGCCGGAGAGGAGTGGACAAAGAGATTGTTCCGCGTCGGAAGTCTATCAAGGGCAAGCTGCTAGGAGAAAATCTTGACTTTGAGAGGAATATGCGCCGACCAGATGTCCCTACACATTATGATCGTCGCCCCGCGCACGAGTTTGTTGTACATCGAGGCCACCGAGAAGCGGCCCGAGGTCTCTAGAGCCCAAGATATCGAATTTGCCCCCGCAGTGAGACCCACCTCAGCCAGCTCCGAATTCAACCTAAGCCATTGATCCGCGCATTGAGGGGAGAAGTTGCGTCTAAAGCGTAGCCCCTCGGGTTCGAAAGCTGCGGCAATAGAGATGTCTGGAAGAGCGCAGATCTCAAACAACGCGGGGACTTTATCCCTAAGGGGGCCCTCCCGGTCCACCAGTCCAACCAAAACAGCGTCCGACGGCCGTGTTGGACGGAGAACCTGGCCCCCAGCTTGAAGATATGCTTGATCTTGTGGAGGCTAAGCCAGAATTGGGAGCCCCCCGTGGCTCCACAGCAAAGATGTTAGTCGCCTCGGGGTATTTAGCCGTGATGATGGAGTGCCAGATCGAGTCGTCGTCTTGAAAAAGCTTCCAAACCCATTTGAGAAGCAGCGCCTTATTCATAAACTTGGTATTGGTCAGCCCCAGACCCCCACAGTCTTTGGGCCGACAGACCGCTGGCCAGTTGACCATGTGTCCTCTATGTTTGTTACCCGCTCCCTCCCAGAAGAAGCGCGCCCGGATTGAGTCAAACTTCTCGTGCACCCCATCCTGCAGCAAGAAGAGCCCCATAACGTAGGTGGGTAAGGCATCGAGACATGCGTTGGACAGGATCAACCTCCCTCCCGAGGAGAGTAGCCTACACATCCACACCTCGACTCGCGCGCCCAGCTTTTGAACCAGGAAGTTCCATTGATCGGTAGTCAACTTTCTGTCCGAGATAGGGAGGCCGAGATAGAGGAACGGGAAGGAGCCTAGCTTGCAGTTGAGCATGTTGGTGATGCGAATCTGCTCGGCCTGGGGTTCTCCGAGAAGGAAGGCCTCCGATTTGTGGAAGTTGATCCGGAGCCCGGACATCTCCTCGAAGCAAAGCAGTAGGAATTTCAGGTTGGCAATGTCGATGTCTTTATTCTGGATCAGGATGATGGTATCATCCGCATATTGCAGGTGGGAGAGCCCCCCAGGGACCAAGTGGGGGACCACCCCACTAATATGACCCGCAGTGCATGCTATGGAAAGAATGGCCGAAAGGGCTTCGGCAATAAAGTTAAACAGAAGGGCTGAGAGAGGATCCCCCTGGCGCAACCCTCGTTTGTTACGGAAGTAAGGGCCGATCTTCCCATTAATTGAGATTGTCGTTTGCCCTCTGGCGGTTAGCTGCTCAATACGATGAATGAAACCTTGGTCGAACCCTTTTCTCCTGAGGACCTTGATGAGGAAGGACCAATTAACGCGGCCGTAGGCTTTTTCGAAGTCTAATTTGAGCAAGATGTCCCCAGCTTCTTGACCCTCAATTCATGAACCACCTCGTGAAGGGACAGGGTCCCGTCCAAGATGAACCTGCCTTTGAGGAAGGCGGTCTGGTTAGGGCTGATCACTCTGTTAGCAATTGGGTCTAGGCATGAGGCAAATGCTTTGGAGATGATCTTGAATATGACATTGATCAAGGCAATGGGTCTGAATTGTGATATCTGGTCCGCCCCTTGGACTTTCGAAATTAGCGAAATGACCCCGAAGTTCAGGCGGGAAACGTCGATACGGCCAAGGATAAAGTCATTAAGCATATGCAGCACTCCCAGCTTGCATAGAGGCCAGCAACGCCGGAAGAAGGCTACCGGAAACCCATCTGGGCCAGGAGCCGTGTTCTCTTTCATGTCCCACACCACTGCTTCCAGTTCCGCCTCAGAGAAGGTAAGCAGTAGCCCCTCGTTCTCAGCTCTCGAGACTCGCCTCTCTTCCGTCCACAGGTTAGGGACTAGACCCAGGCGGCGGATAGTCTCAGTACCTAGCAGGTCGCGATAGTACGCATAGATATGATCTTGGATGTGGAAAGGGTCGCTAATCGGTCCATCCGGTGAAATCAGCGTAGTGATGACACATTTCCTTCGTCTTCCATTCGCCACCGCGTGAAAGTAGGCCGTGTTTGGATCCCCTTGCAGAGCCCACCTAACCCTCCCACGCTGACACCAGTACTCCTCTCCATGCTGGAAGATCGCAAGCAGTTGGTCTTCAAGGTGGTATCGGAGAACCCACTCGTCCTCGTCGATACCCACCGAGTCCTCTTTCTCGTCCAGAGACTTAATATGGGTGAGGAGATTGATCTTGCGCAGTCTGGCCTCTCTACCCTGATTTCGGCTCCACCCACGGAGGTACTGTCGCAGGCCCCCAGCCATGTGTTTCCACCAGTCAAGGATATCACGGCCCCCTGCCCGCGACATTAGGGTGGTCCAGTGTGCTTGGAGCAGGTCCTTGAAGCCCTCGATCTCGAACCAGCCTAACTCGAAGAAGAAGCGATTGGAGCGGATTGGGGGGGCCCTGCCCTAGTCCCAGATGAGAGGGCAGTGGTCTAAGCCC
Organism: Alopecurus myosuroides; assembly: GCA_028641055.1. Taxonomy (NCBI): domain Eukaryota; kingdom Viridiplantae; phylum Streptophyta; class Magnoliopsida; order Poales; family Poaceae; genus Alopecurus; species Alopecurus myosuroides. Next base: position 236,521,840 of record CM054057.1, on the reverse strand, counting down.
AGGATTGGGTCCGCGGCGAGAGATGACAGCGGGAAGAGGGCATCTAGCTCGGGGTCGATCAGCACACGGTCTAAGACACACCGCACCGGGTCGCGTTGACGATTCGTCCAAGTGTATCTGGCCCCGACCGTGGTACCTCAGTCAGAGCCCACTCTGCTATATGATCATTAAACATCTCGATGCGCTGCCAATTTTATGTTACCGTTGTTCTTGTCCTCGGCTCGCCTAAGAAGATTGAAATCGCCTCCCATGAGCACTCGGAAGCGAGACGCAGCTACTTTGGCAGAAAGCTCTGCTAAGAAAGTTGGGGAGTCGGCATGTCTAGCTGGGCCGTAAACCCCAATGAAAATCATGATTTTATTCTCCGCTCGAATGAGACAATTAACGCTCAGGAAAGATTGACCCCTGTCAATACTTTCCACTTCAAAGGCGCTATCCCGCAGGCCCAGCAGGATGCCCCCTGAACGGCCCGACGCCGACAGCCAACACCAGAAGAATTTTTCTCCGACCTCCAAGCCCTGGAGTTCGAAGTCGGAAAAGTCCTGTTTCATGGTCTCTTGGAGAACTAAAATGTCGATGCTATGGTTGCAAAGGAGTTCCCTAATCAAAGTCCGGCGCCCCTTGCGCCCAAACCCCCAGATGTTCCAGAACAGAATCCGCATTATAACTGTGCGCCTTCGGCCCGTGCTTGGCGGGTCACTGGGCGCCGTCCTAGCGGCGCCGCAGATTTCGAGCGTTTCCTAACTTGGAGAGAGGGTGGGGCTTTAGCCGCCCCCTCCCCTAGGCACCCCCGAAGGTGAGCCCACTTCACCGGGGATAGAGGCGTTGGGAAGGGCCCTGGGTGCCCCCTCCCTGGGGGCGTCGATGGTTGGGGAGATTGCCACAACGATAGAGGCCACCGTCATCTCAAGGTCTAGGCTAACAGCCGGCACCTCGGCAGCTAGCGCCGGAGCCGTAGCATCTCCTGGTCCACTCGCAGTCCCAGCAACAGAGTCCCCTGACTCCGCCGCCGCCGCAGCAAGCGCTGCCGCCGCACGTACACTAGCCAAGTTCGCCTGCGCCAGCTCATTGGCCCTAATGATCGAGATAGTTTCTACCGGGGGACCGCAGGCTGATTGGAACATCACACCGCAGTCGGCGGCCACCGAGAGGAGATGCCCATCTGAGAGATTATGAAGTATTGCGAAGATTGGGTCCGCGTCCGTACCTGCGGGTTGCTTGAGGGAGGGACCGGCATCCTTGTCTGCGGCGCGTCTCACAGCCTTGTCGAGCACCGAGTCCGCCACAGCACCGCCCGCGCGCGAACTCAGCTTAGCGGGTTCCACCGCCGTGGCCTTCGACTGAAGGCCCCTAGCCACCGGCGCGGTGAGTGCTGGCAGGACGCTGACTCCCGCAGCGGACCAAGCATCACCGCCGGGGGCGGCGCCGGGCGTCCAGCGGCCTAGGACTCCTCCACCACGGCAACCACCTCAGAAGGAACCGCGGGAGCACAGACCCAGGAGGGGCGATCTTGATTCGCCTTGCTGCGGCGCTCCTTGGCGATGGCGGCGGAAGGACCGACAGGGGCCGCAGACGGAGCCGGCGAGAAGTCGATGCGGTGGACCTTGGACTGGGCGAGATCCGGTCTGTCCCCCCTGGAGGAGGAAACGTCGAAGGTACCGGAAGGTGACAAAAGTGTGGCATCACTGGCAATGGAGTAAGCTGGAGCGTCGGAAGAGAGTTCGAGTTGCGCGGCCGACACGATCGCCCAAAGCGATTTGAAGATATCTCCGTCCTCCGTCAAATTCGAGCCGTATTGAGAGAAAGTAGTCTTGGGCAGAGCGGGAGGCATGTTTGAAGGAGCCGTAGAGACCGTGGCCCCTCCCGGAGGGGGATCGCAACCGACCCCGTCCTTGGGGCCCTGCTTGGCGCTCTTGGAAGGGAGAGAGTTGGCCCTGGCCCGCTCCCTCTCCCGAGAACGTCGACTGTCCCAGTCCTCCCCCTCGTCTTCCGAGGATTGCGTATCATCATCATCTGGGTCGTCGTCATCCTCCCTAGGATGACTGGGAGGGGGGAGGGGGGGGCGACTTGGCCTTGTCCACTTCTTGTTCCACCGGTATGCGATACCCTTGCATATTGACGAACAGGGTGATGGAGGTGGGAAGCTGCACCGGGGCTCGGCAAGCGAACTTCATGCGGATTGGCTCCCGGTCGCCCGCCAATGAACCCCGGTCCACTTCCAGGGGCACCCCGATCTCCAAGGTGGCGCCCATCAAGTATGCCTCATCGCGGAAGGGGGGGGGGACCTCCAGCAGTCTCACCCAGACAGGGAAGAGGGATTCCGATGCCCTCGGGTCCCCTTCCGCAGCGGAGACCACTGCCCTAAACTCCGTGATAGGCAGCGTCAACCCGCCCCCACGGGTGGCCATGCGCAGCAGCTCGCGGGAGGGGAAGACGAGTGAGAACTCCGTCGGGCCGAGCTGCCGGACTTGCCAATCCCAATGCTCATCGACCAGTTCCTTGAATTCGTCCTCAACTTCTTCAACAGAGAAATTCCCTTTCTCAATCACCACGGTCGCCGCGTTACGAGTGGATTTCGGCATCTTCTCTGCGGGAACCGCCAGGTGGAAGAAGCCCCGGCCCCCAGGCCCGCTCCCACCTAGTGGAGTTTGCACTGTGTCCCTCCCGGACACAGCGCCGACCAGTGTCCTTTCACCTCGCACTTGACGCAGTACAGATCGCCATGGCAGGCAGACTAGAAATGCCCTTGTTGCCCACACTTGAAGCAGATTGTCTTCGCGGCGTCCGGCGGTGCCGGTTGGCCCCCCCAACCGGAGTGGAGTTGGAACCAGAGAGTCGCGGGGCAGGGCGCGCCCCGGCCCTCCCCGCCTCTCTTCCCCGCGCTCCGGTATTCTGGATTTGCGCCCTTAGGCGGTTCTCTTCCTGTAGGTCCGCCTCCCGTCGCCGGAGAGCTTCATCACGCTCCCGCTGCGCCCGGCGAGACGCCTCCCGTTCGCGTTCGCGGTCGAGCCGCAGTCGAAGATCCGCCTCTTGGCCACGGTCCCCACCGCGGCCAAGCTCTCTGTCGTCCAGCGAGCGCTTCCCCCAGCGATCTCCAGCGCGCCGCTCCCGATCCATCCTAACCAGTCGGTAGGAGAGAACGCCCGTGGACGAGATGTGGGGGAGGAGGAGTTTCGCTTGCGGACGGTGGTGGCGGCTGTCAGGAGAGGATAGGGTGGAAGAATGTGAGAGTGCTGGATTTAGGGTTTCGAGGGTGAGCCACCCCCTAATATACCCGAGCGGTTCCCTGGGCCGGGCCCCCTGTAACCTGCACCGCATGCGCCGTACGCGGCCCACCAACCGGTAAGTTGGCAGGCGCAAGTGTTAGACCCACTTGCGGGCCCAGCCCCCCTGAGCCCCTGGACTGACCGAGCTTCCTGGGCCGAGGCCCAACAAGAATCCATCTGTCCCCGCTCGTCTCCCCCGAGCGAGCTAGGGTTTTGTTGGCCGCCGCCGTCACCTCCTCCGGCCTTCGCCCCGCCGGCGCAGCCCGCGGCGACAGAGGCACCTGCACCGAACCTACCAGGATCTCCAGCTCCCCTTGAACCGGAGGTGAGGCCCTCCCGGGCCCCTGCGCTGTGCTCCCCACCGGAGGAAAATCCCGCAGCGACCACGACGGACCCCGGAGCTCCGCCCCCCACCCCGATGAGGAGATGAAGCAGCAGCAACGCCCGGCGCCATCTCCGCAGGTCCCGGCGAGAGGGGAGCTACTTCCAGCGCCGCCCCCAGGAAATCTCCGATGGAAGCCGCCCACGCGGCTCCATGGATGCGTCCTCGACACCCTCGTCGACAGAGCGCGCCTCCGGTGACGCCGCGCGGAGGGAGCGCCCCGCCTCCAACTCCGCCAGCACCGAACGCTCCCTGCGGCCGGCCCTCCGGCGAGTCTTGGCGCCTGCGCGCGACGGAGAGGCAGTCGCAGTTCCATCGCCCTTGGCGTCGCCTTGCGAGACGCGCACCCGACGCGTTAGGCACATCTTTTTCGAGTCAATCTATCAGCTGTGATTGAATGGTACAGCAAAAACAAAAAAAATTCCAGCTACCATTCATGTTCATTTCCTGCTTATTCATACACGATGCAACCATCAATTTTAGTTTTATTACTGGTGGAACTAAAATATATACCGATGCATGCAGTGGTTTAGGCTGAAAGGAAATGCGGTGGAAATTCTGTTGGGCACTGCGATGTAGTTTTGCGACCATCCATTTTTTAGCGGTCAAACAAGCCTACCGTGTAGTATGTGTAACTTAGCTGGTTTGGCATCATTACTTTTTAAATTTATATAAAGTAACATTATCATTAGATTGTGGAATTAAACTCGGTATGTTGCTTACTATACTTTTTGTTTAGAATTTGTTTAATGCTCCCTCCGTCTCAAAATACTCGTCATTAAGATGGATGTATATTGATATAGTACTATTCAAGTCTAGATACATTTATTTCAACCTATTTAGGGACAGTTATTTTAAGACGGAGGAATAAGGCTAGGCATTCCTATTGCACTCCTAATATTGGCATTGATCACGGTGTTGACACCCACCGCTTGCCACACAGTGTGAATTGCTTGTTCGTCTCAGGCCGGTGCCAACGCGGGCGGTATCGCCCGTGGCGGGGCGATAGGAGGCGATAGCGGGGGCGGTAGGGGCGCGGCGGGCGACGACTGCCTCGCCCGTCGAGAGGAGGCGAGAGTGGGCGCTCTCGCCCGCGTAGGCGGGGCGAGATGGGGGGCGACGCGATGGCACCGTGGAGGCGAGAGGGGGGGCGATAGCGCGGGAGCGGGGGGTAGCCGTTAGGCTATCCGTTGGGGCAACGGCTAGCTGACGTGGCGCCCCCCGATTGGGCCACGTCAGCTAGCCGTTGGGGGGAGCCGTTGCTGGCTGGAAAAAAGCAAAAAAAAAAAAAACCCAGATTTTCATCTCCACTCCTATAAATACCCCCCATATCTATTCACTCTCTTCACACCATTTCATCATCTTCCTCTCCCTCCTTCTCTCAAACCATCGCCTCCATGGCTGGTCGGACTCCAGATATGACCTCGTACACGGAGCTCTTACAGTCCGACGGGTCACAACCTTCTCACATAGAAGATGTCTCTCCCACACATCGTCGCTCCAATATCGGTTCTTCGCCGCATCCCCGAGTGTTATACACATCCAACACAGCACCTCCGGGGCCATATGGTCCAGCTCCGGGTCCGTATGGTCCACCTCCGGGTGCATATGGTTCATACCCTGCTCCTCCGTATGCGTACCCCCCACCACCTCCACCTACATGTAGCGGGAGTGGGACTGTACCTCAGTAACCACCACCTCCGTATGGTTCGTACGCTCCACCTCCGTATCCATACGGTTCGTACGCTCCACCTCCTCCGTACCCCCCACCACCTCCAGAAGCCAGTGCTCCAAGCGACGGGTCCGATGCCGCGGAAACAATGGTACCAAAGCGTCCAAAGAGGCTCGAGTGGAAATCTGCGGACGAGGAAAAACTGATACTTTTCTTACCCGTCACATATTTATTTCGGAGTTGGTTTTTGCTTGGATTTTTCACTAAGACAATATCTATTGGGTGGTAGGTTCATGCTTGGGTTTTTCACTCCAAGGACTCTCGCGCCGGTAATTGCAAGACCGGCGAAAGTTTTTGGGGTCAGATAGCTAAGACCTTCAACTCTACCTCCGATCCCGCCCGCCATCGGACCGGGAAGCAACTGAAGGATCATTGGAACGTCTACAACCGTGAGGTGTCCTTGTTCAATGCATACCACATCCAAGAAGAAGCGGTACGTCAGAGTGGAGCAGACGATGCAATGGTCATGGAGACGGCACAGGCGAGGTACGCAAATGACAGTAGAGTGACTCAGCCTTTCAAACGCTTCAAGTGGTGGGAAGCTGTTCGCAATGAAGCGAAGTGGAAAGGACAACATGGTTCTAGTAGTGGGACTGATTCCAGTTCCAAGAGAACCCGTCTGGGGGTCGGAGGTGAGTACAACTCTAGCGAGGCGACGGAGGAGGAGCAACGTCCAATGGGCCGCGATAGGGCCAAGGCCGCGTTTCGCAAGGATAAGGAAAAGGGAAAGAAGAAGGGGAAGGAATCCTCAGCAAACAGTGAGGCAACAAGTGCAACCTTCAGAATAAAAAAAATGTGGACTGGCTTATTGAAGGCTAAGCTACTGAAGCAATATAACAAATTGCAAAACCGATCAACCGCCGACATGAACGAAGCAGAAAAGCGCAAACATGCCAAGGCCATCCAGATAGTGGAAAAAGAGTTAGGGCTGGAAGATGATGACGACGACGACGAGGAGGAGGAGGATTAGAATTTTTTATTTTTTATGTAATTTTTACAATTTATTATACAATTTTATTAATTATTATGTAATCGAAAACAATTTTAGTTCAATAAAATAATTTCCTTACATTATTTTGAATATTCTCGTCAAAAAATATGTGTTGACGTGGAGGAGAGAGAAAACCTGATGTGGCAGAGAGAGAAGTGAGAGTGAGGGCTATAGCCCATGCACTGGCACCGTGCCGTGAGAGTGGGGTGATAGTGAGGGAAAAAGCTGACGTGACGGGGTTATATCCTGTGAGAAAGTGTGATGCATTGGCACCGGCCTCGGTATGGCCGTAGCATCTGGTGCCGAACACCGGCCCGGCGGATCCAGCACATAGGTAAACGATCGCACTACGGTAGACGTGCGCCGTAGTCCGTACCATGCTTCTCCAAGTGCACACGCGCCAGGCATGCAAGCAACATGCACCGAGTCGTGGAGCCGGCGCATAGGCCGGTATCTTTGCTATACTAGCTAGCAAGACAGGAATTTCCAATTTTATACTCATTGAGCTGCATGACTGCAAGATTAGTTTGCCAATATAAAAGTGCTCCCATATTTTATTTCATAGCCTGTCTTTTTTCTTCTGCAGACTGATATTTTCGTCATTCTCGCGATTGCCACCAACGTCTTCGCTTTGCTTTCGGTGGTCTTCAGTTTCCACAGTTTGACAACGAAAAGCAGATTTGTTATTAAAAGAAAAAACAACGGAAAGTACTTGGACAAAAATCGCTAGTAGCAGCAGGAGCTGGCGGTCCATGGACCCGCCCCAGGGAGGCACCGCCACATGCCGACAGCCCGTAAAACTAGTCTACCCCAACCCAAAGCAATTTCCGCAAAAAGAGGAGAGCATGTCGAACCAGAACACAGCACTTCCACTCGCTGCGCGCCGGGTCCACGCGCGCTCCCGCCTGGCCCACGCGTCATAACTGCAACACGTCCCCAGCCCCCAACCCCTTGGGGGCCTCGGCCATGGCCACCCGTCGCGCCCACGCCTCCCCACCTCGCCACACTCGTCGTCTTCACACGCCTCCCCGGGCTAGTCGTCTAAAAAACGGAACGCCTCCATCGGAAAGGGAGACCGACTGACACAACAGCCGGTAGGAGAATATTAATCTCGAGGAGGAGAGCGCGAGAGGCGTGGCGAGAAGCTTCGAGGCGGCGTCGGGGGGCGGCGGATGGCGGTGGAGTACCGCTGCTGCGGGGCGGGCTTCTTCGAGCACATCGCCATCATCGTCGTGCTGGTGCTCTTCGCGGGCCTCATGTCGGGGCTCACCCTCGGCCTCATGTCCCTCAGCCTCGTCGACCTCGAGGTCCTCTCCAAGTCCGGCACCGACAAGGACAAGAAGTACGCAGGTACGCCCCCCATTCCGGCCCCGACGCGCCCGGGTCCTGCCTGCGTGCCCGATTTAGATGGGTGGTTCGTCGGATTTCGCTGCTCCCTCACGTGTTACTCGTACCCTGTCGTTTCGTCGAACGACTTGTAGGCGTTCGTGAACGTCCTCTGACGAATCCAATCGTGAATGCGTTTTCTTACGGGAATCAAATGGTGAATGTTACTAGAGGCGTGCCATGATTCCCTTTTTTTTATTTTTCTCTATATAGAAATTCGTTTTCGGAACTAGGGGATTGTTGACGGGGGTGGATCGGAAATTGTAGTAGAAGTGTTTCGTTTCGTTCTCTTCGATAGATCCAGCTATTCATCGGGAGGTCTTGCCAGTCCGTATCAGTTTCTAGTGTGTTCACTGCGAAAGTTTGACTGTTCCACGAGAAAGTGACATGCCTCACTTGGCTTGTTCCTTCGGAAAGTGAGAGGCCGTGGCACTGTCGCAGTAGGACAACAAGGGGAAACTCATGTGAGATGATGTCTGTTAGAAAAATACTCTGAAACTCATGTGAGATGGTGGCTGTTACAAAAATACTCTGGTCTTATATAATCATCATGGAGTTGTGCTCCGGTGCACCCTCTGCCAAAAATTTACAAGAAAATGGTACTTTTGATAGTTTTTCCCTACGTATACATCAGTGCGCTATTCCAAAGCCCAAAGCTGGGATCTAACTGTTTTTTTTATAAAAAAATTGGGATCGAACTGTTAAACTCGTTTCAGATAAAACAAACAAACTCTGCTCCACCATATGGAGGCGTTGTGATGGCGGCAGAAGCGCCGCCCCAGCTGCTGAGCTTGCCTTAGCCTTACACCACCTCGCCGGCTTATTGCTGGGTGATTGGTGCTGTTTTGGGAACGGCAATATGCCTCGTTCCATTGTGCAGATTACTAGTTTGAACACAAGCAACAAAGAAGCTACAAAGTGGATCTTCCGTTGCATGTTATGCCAGGTTAGCCGTACTGTTTGTGCTTGCTGATGTTGGCTCAGTATGCTGCAAGATGAGTCGATGTCATGCAGTTCAATGACGTCAGCTGTGCAGAGATATACGCCCTTAACAGGTTAAGGGCCTGGGTCTGGGCGGGCTGTCAGTTAGCACCGATTTAGATAAAGTAGGAATGTTTCTATCAAGTCAAATAAACTACTGTCCTTTTTAACTAATATAAATGGTGAATTCTAATCTCCAAATTCGGTTCACATCAAACATTGTAAACTTTTTTAGAGGGGAGTGTAGCGAAACAAAGCTCATAGTCTTGGTTGTTTAGGGGGGTACACTGCTGATATTTTGACCCGATATTATTTAGATAGTGATGGATTATAGGCTATTTGTCTATTTCTTTAGTTAAGTCAAATGCAACACGTTGGGGCTTAGCTCCTATTTCGGAAAAAAGAGAGTCAAATGCAACACGCATTCACTCCCTTCTTCTATGAGACAACATTTGTTAAATGCAAAGAGTAGCATCAAATGTCTTTTCTAGGCTATCAGTAATAATGTTATTTTTGCAGCTAAGATATTGCCTGTTGTAAAAAACCAGCACCTCCTGCTATGTACCCTTCTGATCTGCAATGCTGCAGCAATGGAGGTATTGTTCTTCAGTCTCCCCTCCCCTCTCTGTCTAGAAATTTAGTAGCTGATGACATACCTCTTTGTTCATATTAGGCATTGCCAATATTCCTCGATAGCTTGGTGACTGCTTGGGGTGCAGTTTTGATCTCTGTAACATTGATTCTGCTGTTTGGTGAGGTGAGTTATAAAAACCTGAACTGTGATGCTCAACTATGGGGTATATTTGCTAATGGTTTGGTATAAACAGATCATACCGCAGTCCATTTGTTCACACTATGGGCTGGCTATTGGCGCCTCGGTTGCCCCCTTAGTCCGAGTGCTTGTTTGGATTTGCTTTCCTGTTGCATATCCAATAGCCAAGGTACTGGCAATATTCCTAACTCTGCAGTTATTATTACAGGATGAGTTCTCTAGTGTGCATGTTATGACGTTTTCCCTTTCTGTTTCAGCTTCTCGATTATCTGCTTGGTCATGGTAAAGCAGCTCTATTCCGTAGAGCTGAGCTAAAAACACTTGTGACACTGCATGGAAACGAGGTAAATAGAACTGATTATATAATCTTGTAAATTGAAATACTGTGAGACTACGTGATACATAGAAAGTCGCTTTGTATTATTCGTCTATCTAAGTTGATATTGGAGCCCAATCTTTTTTACTGTACACCCTCTAGGAAATATGATGGTCATGCATATTGCTACCCGGTAAATGTAATTTGGATGCCTTGGTTGGAGAGTTTATGTAGCATCATAAATGAAATCTGCATTCCTTAGATATTATCAACAGTATTCAACACACAATGACATACTCACCCAATGATTTTTCACATGAAATAGAAAATATGTGAGTGTGACATGTGAAGTCTGGTAATATCATTCCGCACAAAAGAAAGTCTGGTAATATTATTGACGTGCAGCAGAGGGTTGATCTGCAGTAGGGTATACAGAGGATCACATTAACTACTATTGTAAGTATACTGATAGAGATGGATTGCAGTCTGCGACATGTGGGTTTTAGATGCCAGTTTGGATTAAGCTGGTTTGTAAGATTTTTGGCCACAACCACGTGATATACATAGGAAGGTAACTGCCCATAAATGGTGTGTGAACATGGGTTCTTGATCGATATGACTAAGTATGCTTATCTTAATGCATCTCAATATTTTTGTTGCTTTTCCAAGCCATTGTATTTTTTACTACACATCCTAAATGACCCTTGTTACCATCTGTTCTGATCACCAGGGATGCTACTTTATCCTTTTTTGCCTGCATTAATTGCTAGTGTTTAACTATCTGACTTACCTTACGATTCAATAGGCTGGTAAAGGTGGAGAGTTAACCCACGATGAAACTACTATAATCGCTGGAGCTCTTGAGCTCAGTGAAAAGAAAGCTAAAGATGCTATGACGCAGCTTCGTGAGACATTTGTGATTGATATAAATGCGAAGCTCGACAGGTATTGGATTGTGTTGAGTCTGAACAAGAATTCATTTAAACATCTGCCTGTTATGCATTTTTTTTAAATGCGTTATGAATGATGTTCTGTTTAGCACATAATCATTCTTGTTTCCTTTTGCACAGGAAACTAATGCAAGAGGTCATTGAGAAAGGTCATAGCAGGGTGCCAGTTTATCATGAAGGGAATACAAACATTATTGGATTGATATTGGTAAGGCTATCTTCTACTTTGAAAGCAATGATATACATTTCTGTCATGAGTTTTTAATTTGGATGTAAAGTCTTAGTATTTTCTGTTTCCTCGGAATTAAAACCTATCAGTTTCTGCCCTGTTGCCTTGCTGCCAGAGAGTGATTTTTTAGCACAACAAGATTCACAAAATCGACCAGGATCATTAGTTTCTGGCCAGATAGAAATTCATGAGAGATTCTGTAGGTAAAAGGAAGTAAACACTGGGGTTGTCAGCCCTTGGTCAGCAGTAGTTTGATTTGATATTTGTACGATTGAAGTGCAGAGTCAGATCAGAATGGACTCTTTTGTAGTCGTGTACTGACTTATACCTGAATTAGGATAGCATATTCTCTGCAAAATGAGGTTTTTGTGTATCGATGTGCTCAGGTGAGCATACTTTGTGTATATAGATGCCATTAAAATTTGCATTCAGTCCTGGCTGTCATGTAGCGATTCTGCATCGTCTTATTAGTCATGTGCAGTAGTTCAACTTTTAATTTATATAGGGGAAGGACATGTAATTCGTAGTGCCTGACACTTGTGTTTGCACCATTTACAAGTGATGTTTTTTCTGTAGTTATCGTGTCTATCTGATCAATATGTTTGGGGAATCATGAATGTATTAGATATGACGTGAGTATAATTTTCGGCTGTTATTCTGTTTTGTTTGGTATCAAATGTAACTCTGATAGTCTTTCATGTTTGCAACTGTTTTGTACTGATATACTTTTTGCTATATATTTTCAGGTGAAGAATTTATTATCCATTAACCCTGATGATGAAATTCCCATAAAGAGTGTAACTATCCGCAAAATTCCTCGGTACGGGATAAAATTATAAGTTGTTGCCTTTGTCCAACATTTTAGTAGAAATCTAAGTTTAATATAAATCAAATGTCCCCTATTCTATGCTATTATTAATGTCTGTCAATCACCTTGTGCGATGTGGGGACAATATGAGTTGGAATTATGAAAATTCTAGAATAAATGCATGAAGACATTGGTTTTGTTTGTTGGAAATAAGAAGTTGTGTACGGAGTATTTGTATGTTCAGCAGCTTACGTGTCTGCACCTTGTTAAATGTCAGCGTTTCAGAAGACATGCCCCTCTATGACATCCTAAATGAATTCCAGAAGGGCCACAGCCACATGGCAGTTGTCATCAGGCAGAACATTCCACATTACCCAGCTAAACAGCTCAACAATGATGGTGAGCTCCAAGACGGTTTTTACTCCCATCATAACTTGCATTGTGCACATATATAAATTCTGTCGTGTTATTTCCTCAGTTTCTCTCTGTTCTCCTCTCTTTTGATGCTGAAAACAGAGGTCGCCATCGCTATTGATGATAAGGGTGCCGAAAAGGTTGTTGGCGAAAAGGTTGTGACGAACCTTACTCCTCTGCGAAGATGGAAGAGCTATCCCAATACGCTCAATTCTAATACAGGAAGCAGGAGTAGAAAATGGTCCAAAGATCAATCAGATGTTCTCCAAGTACACGAAGAGCCATTACCTACACTCAGCGAAGATGAAGAAGCTGTCGGTATCATAACAATGGAGGATGTCATTGAAGAACTGCTACAGGTTAGTGTTTGCAAAGAGTTTATATTTTATCTGCTCTAAGCTTGAAAACATGCTACTCATGTGTTTGCATTTGTGAGCACATATGCTTGCATATGTACAGTATAAGTGACATTTCGTATCAAGAAGTGTTCCGAAATAAGATGCACTTAAGATGTTTCTGAACTTGAGTAGTGATCATCATTCTACCTTGTTGATCAATGTGGCATAGAACAAGGTCTTTTAAGCGGTTCTCACTGTCTCAAGCATGTATACAGGATCCATGACAAATAAAGTACTCCCTCCATTCCACAATATAAGATGTTTTAGACATTTTTCATATTCATATGTATGCACATGTATCTAGACATGTTTTAGTGTATATGTCATTCATTTTAGTTTGAATCTAGACAACATATTGAAAACCTAAAACATCTTATATTATACTCCCTCCGTTCCACAATATAAGATGTTTTAGACATATGGAAAAGCTAAAACATCTTATATTATGGAACGGAGGGAGTACTACGTAGACTGTATATTTAATGTGTTGTAATTTTTGTGTTCTTGTGCTGGCAGGAGGAGATATACGACGAGACAGACGTACACGTCGAGGAGCAATAACACACTGCTAGAGCCTCCACCACTTCCTATTTTGGAGCTGAAATGTTGCGTGCCACGCCAGTTTTGTGCCGAGGGGGAGAACAATAAGGAATAGTGTAAATGTTGTGCTCAATGTGTATAGACGGAGATACCGAACATTAGCTCGTTTGGAACTGCTAGAATGAACCGTGCCGTGGCGCTACATGCCCCCCAAGCGCCGTCGCTCTCACCCTGGCGGCCTGCATCTGCATGTATGCGTACACGGTACACCAAGATGCCCGCTCCTGTCCCGGGCATCCACCCGGCGCCGTCGGCCTGGAAACGCGAGCGCGCTGCCGTGTCCGTTCCGCCATGTCGCCGCCGTACGTGCGTAGTCGTGTTGTACAACCTCGTTGCGAACAAACAGACGCGACCCCGTCCCGATTCCCGACCCCGTCGGAGGGAGCAGTACAGGGGCAACGTACGTGCCGCGCATTTACGGCGACAATGGACGGCCGACACTGTTCGCCGCCCCGGGGCCTCAGCCCCACAAGCGTTGCCCTCGCATTAACCGCCTAATACCGGTACACGCACATGTAAACCTGCGCTGAAGCATTTCCAAAACAAAGAACAAAAAAACTGGGCCGAAGCAGCCGCTGCCTCCCATCACACGACGAGTTACTGCCCGTTTATTTAAACTCAAAATACGTACGCCCCGCGTGCTTGCCGAGCTGCATGCCTAGCTACTTTTCGAGAGAGAAAAAACAAGTGTACGTTCGAGGTTACTATTCAAAGGGAACAGGGCCGTGGAGACCCTACTACGGGCCATAGGTCCCATCTCATCGCACGCAGCTATGATCCGGCGAGCTTGTCTAAGATACGGCCGGTGCTGTCAAAATTGAAACCCGCGGGAAAGTACACTACAGTTCCAACTATTTTTGAAGCGGGGAACCAAGCTCTGGCATATACTACACGAATGCATCCACGTTCATTTTATTGCAAATTTCAGAAAAAAAAAATGCAAAGTAAACAAAGTCGAGCCAACGTGGCTCGCGACAAAATCTTCACTAGAGTACCGCCAACCCTATGATAAAACGGTAAAGATAAAAAATAAAGAGAAAATATACAAATTTTAGACAAAACTTTCAAAAAGGACAAAGTCGCACCGTCGATAATGATGAGTCTAACCTAAGACCGAACTGTGATTTTAATGCCCGAAAACCAGACTAGAGGCACCACCTTCAGTAAGTGCAGGACGTGCGTCAAAACATTGCGATTCATGTTTTCACTGAAGTGATGGGTAATTCTCTCTCCCCTCCCTCGCGGCGCCAGAGAGCGTTTCTGCCCTGCCCTCTCTTCTCCGTCCGGCGTCCTCGCTTTGCCGCTGTCGTCGCCGGCCTTGTCTGCGACGGTGGCGACACCCCCCCGTTGATGCCAAAAGGTGGTCAGGAGCGGTTCCCGCGCGGTGGAGGACTGGCCCGGGGGGGGGGGGGGTCGGGGGTGCGGATGCCGAGCCGGCGGGCGGACTGCGAGGTGGCGCGGTGGTGGCAGGTGCTACCGGCTCTGCCTGCAGGGAGGCTGCCCGGGGAAGTGGAAGCCGGGGCGGCGGCCCTAGATATGTTTGTGGTCGGGGTTTGCACTTGCCGTGGCAAGAGGTGCCGTGGTGGCTCCGGCTGGCGTGCGGGTGGACTGGTGTCGGTCGGGGCCGATGACGGTGACGCTTCCGGGCGCCACGTCCTTCTTGAAGGCGTCGTCGGGGCGGTGCTCTTGCATCTCCAAGCCGGGTTCTCCGGGGGAAACCCTAGATCCCTCGCGGGATCGGGTGATGGCGGCGCTCCTGTGTCGCTTGCCTCTTGGGGCCTCGCCTTGGATGCTCCACCGGCCGAGGGAGCTGTGGGTTGGTGGTGGGCGGCGGCGTTTGGGCAACATAGTCGTCGGCTCGTTTCGGGGCGCGGCCTTGGGACCTGCGTGGATGTCGGAGCGGGGGCTCCGGATTTCTCCTTGCGTTGAGTATGCCGCCGCCGTGTTTGATGTCGGCTATGGTTGCTAGAGCAACATGGTCGTCGACTAGTTTAGGGGCGCGGCCTCGGGGCCGACGTGGATGTCGGAGCGGCGGCTCCGGGTTTAGCCTTGCGTGAGCTTGCCTCCGTCGTTTAGTGTCGACTATGGTTGTTAGGGCAACATGGTCGTCGACTCGGGTTGTACTTTTCTCTTTTTTAGGCCTCGTCCTTCCTGTTTACTTCTTCTATATCAATATAAAAGATAAAGCTTTTGCCTCGTTTCAAAAAAATGTTTCCATTGAAGTGTGCTAACTTGATGTAGATACTTGTACCATTATCATCTATTCGAGCAACGACACATCACTGATTTATGTTGTTGGAGGAGAAACGGGTAGCCGGTGACGTCCCATACCCACACGCTTTCGGCCACGGTCACACACTCACACCACCTTCGACCGAGCAGCAGCAGTCATGACTTCACGCCGCAGAGGAGACATCATATGTAGCACCTGGAAAGATCGGAAAAAACATGATACCTTGGCACGAGACGCCACATCGCCAACCACCGGCCAGGTATGGCTTGAAACCTCCTCCAAAATCGTCGTCTGTAGCACCTGTTGTATCGAATAGTCTCGAAGTGGAGGTGTCCCATACCACCTAGTGGCGGAGCTAGGATCCGTAAGGTGTGATGTCAAAAGTCCAAAACGGGTGACTGTTGGGGCAAGTGTGGTCATTATCTACAAATTATAGGGTCAAAGCTGGTGTACTTATAGCTATTATCAATATACTAATAAACTTTTCATGATTTTGCTTGACATCATAGTCACAAAGCAGCTCCGCCACTGATACCGCCGTCGGCCTCGAAACTCCACGGTCACGGAAGAGGACGTCCCATACTATCATCGACCGTAACACGTGTAGTTGGAGACCAACACCACTATGGAGATCATGCCATAGTGTCATCCAGATGACCACGGAGGCCACCCCCAACGAAGAATCCGGGCCGCCGTCCCATTGCTAAACTCCTACGACGTCGTGAGACGGCAACACAACTAGCAGATAGCATTCAGAGCGTCGGCGCTAGACCGGTTGCAAGCAACTGCGCTGCCTCAGCAACGACGCCGCAACCATCACCTACCCGCCTCAAGTTGCTGCAGATCTCGCGCCATAGGCCCGACGGGCCGATGAAACGAGGCCACGATGACCTTGGCACCGCCACTGCTGGTCCTTCCAACCGGTGCAAGCTCCAAAAACGATGCCTTCGAGAGCTGTCACGACGTCCAAGCGCCACCATCGCCCGACGCCGAAGAGATTTAAAATTTCCCCGGAGTTGGGAAGGATCGGAGTTTCTTCCGAATGTGGGGGAGCATGAAAAGCGAGAGAGCAAACGCATCTTCGGGCTTCGGCCATGGAAAAAATCAAATCGCGTTGATGGTGCTGTACGCAACACTAGTACTCTATACATGGCTGCACGGCCCTGTACGTACGTAGTCACGTACGTGCCGCCGGTCCCCGTACGTACGTACGTGCTGCCCGCCCTTGGCGAGATACTACGTAATCGATTGATCGAAAACCTATCGAAAAAGCGCGCGCGGGGGCGTATCCAAACACGCCGTGCAGGACTCCCGTCGAATCCAAAGCGGTCCTAGTACGTACAGCACAAACACGCGGGAGGGGACGGCGAGAGAGGAAAGGATAAAAGGCCAAAGCCACATAACACCCAGGCCCCACGTATCGCCGCTCCCTAAATGCGGTCGATCCGTAGTAGTGAGCCATCCGGCCATTGTATCGTCACAGTGCGACCTGACCACCAGTAGCTTGCTTTCGTGCGTACGTGTGTGGCCCATGTGTCCAGTGTGTTAGTAGCAATGAGCCAGCTCCGGCACAGGATAGGATCCCCCCCGGTCAGGCAGTGTATCCTGCTCGACCCATTACTACCAGCAAAACATTCGTCGCATAAAGAAGACGGGGAAACAAACATTCGCTGCGACCGCGCGGGTTTGCCAGATTTCCCGCTTCGGCATCGCTCCTCCACTTGACCTTGTTCCCGTCCCCATTGTTGCACCAAGGTACTCTCTTCAGCAAACTGTCTGCAGACCGGACCACACGGCGTACGAGTAACAAGTACTACGCCACGGTCACGACGACCTGGCTTCTCCGAGCCCAGATTAAAATTCCATCAACGCCGAAGAAAAGCTACTCTACAGGCTCATCTGCAAAATATGAGACCAGGTTATGCGAAGAGTAGTTTGTCCTAACATTTGGCCTAGAAATAATTGTAAATTGTGTAAAAGAAAAAGGAACGCCTCTTCCAAGAAGGCAGCAGGGACCGTCAAAATATTTTGGCAGGTATTTTCTCATGACTCTCATGTCAAGAGTTTATCCCGGTGAGGAGTTCCTTGCCACTGACCCACTGTTGAAATATTAGGCAGTTTTCGTATGAGATTAAGTAGCGGATTCACCTTCACAGCTGTGCTAGCACATCTAACCACACACACACACACGCACCAGACTAAATACATCTATGGGATCTGCATGTGGAGCAAATACTAGTGCAAACACGGAGAAGAGCAGGACATACGTGTTGACCGGGAAGGTCCCCATCGCAGCGCTATTGTAATACCCCTGAAGTTATAGGATGCACAAGGGTAGATATAGGATTATGCATCTTTACAAAATCAAGGTAAATGTTGCGCTTTTGTGAAAGAATGAGCTACGAGGACAACTTGGGTTGGAATCGATGATCTGGAAACTAAGTCGTCGACATCTGGCAATAACACTTGAGTTACCCTCGACTCATATCTTTTGGATTGTGGTTTTCGACAAAACTATTTGGAGGGAATTGGTTGGAGAGCAAGTTTCTGAAACAAGCATCGTTCCTGATGATGGAGTGAAGTCGGAGACATCTAATCTTATCTTGTTTCTGAACCCTGGATTGAAATTACAAAGTACATTTGAGTGGAATCAATTGAAATTCAAATGAGTTAACTAGGTATTTGAATTATCGAGTTGATAAATTTAAAACAGATGACTAGTAGTATAACATTGTGATTCAGTGGGAGATCATTCTGGATCATTTTCCAAGCTCCAATATTCAAATATATTTAAACAACAGATTTATCCAATATTTCAAACAGATTTCAAATCCACACAAGTATTTAAAATGGAAAATAAGTACTAGAATTTAAATTCCATTCATATTCAAATATCATAATACAATTTTGAATTACAAAGTATATTACAAAGGCAGAAATGCCGTACTTACAAGTTTGAGTTCAAATCATTACGAGAACCTATTCTAAACCTATCTATCTTCTTTCTCGATGGAGATTCTTGAACCTGCAAAACAGAAAACATATTTGTTATGTTAAAATGTTTGCCCACACCAATGGTGGAGCAATTTTTATGTTTCGGATGCAATGGAGCCATGACTAAGATGAATTCTTAACCAGGTACTCAAGTCAGTGAGAAATCAATAAAAATAGGAAGCAACATGGGCAATTTCTCAACAATGGCCTAAGAGAACAATCCAACAAGCTCAACTTAATTGATCAGGATCATATCAACTAGGGACACCAAGCCAACAAGCACTAGTGTGCAATTCCAGCACACAAAACCCACATGAACAATTGCAGAGTCCAACCACAAGCTCAACTGAGATCATCATCTGATATATGAGCATAATTCACAAGTAAAGTAAACAGATAACAAACTAACTAGATCTCTACACTGCATTGCATCCATATATAAGTAAAAGACAACTAAATGGAGTCTCTACTAGTATGGGGAACTAGCAGGACTAATAATCCTAAGAAAAACTTAGACTTATAGGAAAACACCATGATCAAGGCATCAAATAAGGCACAAACCAGAAGCAACAACCAGCCTAAGTGGAATTGGACTGATGGTACCATCTAGCCCATGCATACTTGGAGCAGGGGAGTAATCTCAAACCCAACCGAGTTACTTCCACCCTAAGCAACCTAATTATCTCACAGCAGCAGATATTTCACAAGCACAACCGCATAGGGTTGGAACTTGAACCCTAGACCCCACTTGCAAGGAGCACAATCACCAATTGCATGTTCTGAGGTGTCAATACCTCAAACATGCCCAAAGCAGTATAAATTTACCAGTTAGCTGCATCAGCAAGCACACACACATTGTTCTTCACCAAGAACAACTCACAAGGCCACAAGTACATCTGCAGTTAGAAATATACACACTAGGATTACTAAGCAACTAGGAGGAGCAGGCAAAATCACAAGAAGCAGGTTGTTCATCCTCCTAAAGCTAGATCAGCACTACACTTACAACAGGTTATTATTATCCTGAGAGAGAGAGAGACAGAGAGAGAGAGAGAGAGAGAGAGAGAGAGATAGATCACATCATAACACAAAGATCTAGGCACTACTAACTATGCTTAGCATGTATCCATGATCTATACAAGATCCCAAAGCACCGGGGGAGTAGGGGATGTGTCGTGGTGGTCACGACAGATGCCATAGGATGGCTTAAGTTGGGGGGCGATGGACGATGTTGGAACCGGGGAGGGATAGCGTGTTGAAGAACGCACGAACGACACAAAACGAACACGCGATGTACCTAGGTTCAGGGCCCTCGTGAGGAGGTAAACTCGTACTCCTGCCTGTTTGAGTGTATACGGGTGAGAATCCGGGTTACAGAGGTGGTCCTTGTCGCGGGATATTCACGGCAGACGTTACCGGAGGTAACTTAGGTTGGGGCGAATCGACTCTGGTGTTTGGGAGAGGGTTTAGCTCAGAGGAAATCATGTCAACTAGCAATCTAGGGTTCCTGGCTATAATGTCGCCAAAACTCCAATCTAGGGTTACAACCTCGAATCCTTCTCTTTCTCTCGAAACTCAAAAGCCTGGTCTCTTTGCCCTAGAAGCCGGTTTATATAACACCCGGCTTCCTAACTTTCCATACAAGGTACTTTCCAGAACCCCACTCGGGATCCGCGCATAACCCTAAATCCCCTACCGTGACCCCCCAAGGCACGAGTTACAAGGCCTGCGCTCCCTTTCAGGTCTTCTAGAACTCCCTTCCTCTTGGACCGGGTCTCGGGCGATCTCTCCTGGCCGGGTCTCGCCCAGACATAGGCCTACCGGGTTATCACCCCCCCAACAGTAGTCCCCAGAATAGTTTGGACATCTTGGGATCAACCATGAAGCGCACGCTATTCCCTGCAAAACAATAAACATTCATATTCATAACATGACGGGTTAGATTGCTTTAACGGTAGCTAGGCCCGCTCTTTGGCGGTCCATATAATAACCCAGTTTTCATTCGAGTCGGGTGTCGTTCCCCGAGTTAACACTTCGGGGCATATTTTATAACCCGGCTTCCATTTCTCCACCTGCTAGTCCAAGTAACAATCTCTCAAGTCCGACTATCTCAACGAGCTTGAGTAACCCGGACATTTCGTGATAACTACCAAGATCTTTATCCCCAAATTTACGGACCGGATCAAATCTTCCCGAAAATCGCTCAACTTACCGTTTGGACCCTAGGGTTTCCCTGCGCCTATAAATAGGCCCCCTGGAGGGAAACCCTAAAATTCCTAAACGCCCCCATTTCAACTTCATCTTCTTCCTCCCGCTCGTTCCCTGCGCCCAAAAGCTCAAGGCCAAGCCCTGCGCCACCGGGCCCACGCGCGCGCCGCCGAGCTCCCCACCAACCGCCACCCGCGTCACCGTCCTGCGCCGCCACCTCGCACCTTTGTCCGCGCTCGCCAGATTCCGCATCTAGAACGCCTCCACGCCATTGGAGCTCAAGGCGCACCCTGGATCTCCAACCGCCCGGCCGTACGCACGCCGCCGCCGTCTCTTAGAACCGAGCCGCCATCACCGCGCACATCGCCGTTTCCGGTAAGCATTTCTAGATCTAGTGGATAGATCCATTTTTTCAGGTTCTTAGCTTGGTGTTCTTCGCGTGCACAACTCCCTTCTTCCTTTTCCCTGGATTTATTCTTGTTTTTCAACTTCTTCTAGATCTGTTTCCATGGCTCCCAAAGCTAGTACCAAGTCCAAGGGAAAAAACCCGGCTTTGAAGCAAAAGCCGGGTCAGTCGATCTCAGCCAATTGGGCTAGATCGACTGTCACCAAGGCCAAGCTGGAGGAATTAGCCGAGTCTGGGGTCCTGCCCGCAGAGTCGGAAATCTCCTGGAGAGCGCCAGGGGAAGAGACCTTGCCTTCACCCGGTCCAGGTGAAGTAGTTGTTTTCCTCGAGCATGTGATCCGGGATTTCCGCTCCCCGGGTCACCCTTTTTTCCGTGATCTTCTGGACCACTACAAACTCCGAGTTTTTGACATCGGTCCTAACTCGATCTTAAATATCTGCCACTTCATCATTCTTTGTGAAGCCTATCTTTGCATTTCCCCAAATCTTGCCCTGTTTTTGGAGCTATTTCAATGCAATCCCTGCCGGGAGAGCACGGACGGGCCCCTCCTCGTCTGTGGGGGGGGGGGGGTGTCCATTCAGAGACGTAAAAATTCTCTGATGCCGACTCTCAGTCTTCACAGTCACGTGAAGCACTGGCAGAAGACCTTTTTCTACTGCCAAGACACGTCCATACCCGGCCAGAAGCCTTTGCCGGGTTTCTCTGTTGAGACTCTCTCCCTCTCCGATAATCTTAGCTCCTTTGCGCCGGAAGCCGATAGACAATCTATCCAGCCCCTCCTCCAGAAACTAGCCGTCCTTGCAGCCCATGGTCTTTGCGGGCTAAACTTAGTTAAAACCTGGGTTAGCTGTAGGATTCAGCCAAACAGTATCCAGCCCAAACTTATCTGCGAATATTCGGGTCACTTAACCGACTCTCTCCGATACTCGGAGAAGTCATACCCGGCCGCGGATATCAACAGGACTATGAAGAACTTCTTGGACGAGAAAGTAGACGTTATCAAGAGCGTCTCCGGACTCGGCCCTTTCACTCGTGCAAACCCGGCTCCTCCAGTAAGAACCGGCTAACACCTTTTGTTCCGACTATTACTTGAAATGCACTCTTATTAACATTTAACTTGGCTTCTTTTTACCCAGGAAAATGATGAATTCTAGAAGATTGTTACCCCGCCACCTTCTGAAAACTCGGAAGAAGAAGAAGAACCGAGTGATAGCGAGGAAGGTAATTCCGAGTCACTACTTAATAGATACTTTGTTAATCTATTAGACCAAAATTCTCCTCCTTCCGACAATGCACCACCATCACTAGCACTAGCTGATAAGGACGGCTCTCAATCGGAGGAGAGCGAGGCAGAGCTGCAGGTTGAGGTTGGACAGAAGAGGAAACCGAGGGGAGTTACTTTCAAGGTGCCGTACTCCTCCATGACCTCAGAGCCGTACTCCTATGCCGGTATGTGCAAACTTAACAGGTATCTAACTACTATATCATCTCTGAAGGACACAACTGCAGCCAAGCGACGGGCAACCCGGACTTCTCCGGGTGACGATCCCCTCAACCCCAGGATCCCTATGTCGCCTTCTCGCCGAGCCGGTACTCCTTCTACTTATTCTGCCCACATTCCTCGAAAATATCCATCTCCAAATCATCCGTTAGCCGGACAGCTCCGAGTCTCACTTTCCGATTCTTTATCAGTGTCTTCCGGGTCTAGTAATGATCTTCCAAGCGACTTTGTCGTGAATACCGGGTAATTCGCATGCTTTATTTGCCAATATCTCTATATTTTCCGCATTTTCCCTCTATTGCTTACTAACTTTTTGTTTTTCTTTCCTCAGAGCCAAGGTCACACTTAGTGACCAAGAGGAAACCCCTGTTGATAACCCGACGATGGAAGACCCGGAGAGCGCCATTAAGCCCCCATTCGTTGAAGAGCAAGAGCCGGATGACACGACCATTCCCAGGACCGAGTCTCCTACGCCCACGCATCAGTCGGCTCATCCCGACATCGAGTATCTTGGGACGCAAAGGGAAGCTCCTGCTCCCAATACCCAGGCGACCAGAGTCGACCCGCTCAAACAGGAGGCGACCCCACCACCGGGTAATCAGAACCCCAGCTCTTCCAGGCCGGCTCTGAGCGGCCTTGATTTTGAAAAGATATTAAAGGAGTACCACTCCCTGAAAGCAACTGAAGCGGGGATTATCGAGTCTCTGGCGGCTGAGCACCAGGTTTGTTTAACTAATACTATTTACGTACTCATCCTAGTCCCCAAGTTCCGGGTGAACTGTCAACAGTTTATTCGGTACTTTTGCAGCTATATAACTTTTCGCGTGCAACTTTATCCTATTGCCAACTGATATTTGCTTGTCCTTTTTTCAGGCTTATGTGACCCGGACGGATGAAATGTTGGCGAAAACCAACGAACTCCTACAGGCTGAGATCAAACTTCGTGAAGACCTGGAAGCCGAGGTGAAAGAGCTTTCCAAGCAGTGCAAGAAGTACAAGAAGAAACTCCATAATGCTGAGGAGCTTTTGAACAAACTCTCAACTTTTGTTGCCGATACTTATAAGTCCATCGTTGGTAAAGCACATCTATACTCCTGATTATCACTCGAATTTTTCATTTTATAGGGTCTTTAATCCGAGTCTCACTACCTTGCCTTTCTTTTTGTACTGCAGGTCCGGGTGAAGTTGTTGGGGAACATGATGATCTCAAGAAACTGAAGATACTCAAGACCGTCATCCGACAATTCTCAGCGGGGACAAAGTGGACCCTCGAGGCTGTGAAGTGGACCGGCACTTATGGCGGCGTGACCCAGATGCTTGAAGCGTACTCGACAATCCCTGGCTGGATTGATATCTGGAAACGCTCGGCGTGCCGAGTTGGAGTGATACGCGGTCTTGCGTTAGCCAAATCCTACTATCCGAAGATTGAGCCGGCAACGCTTGTGAATGGATTTCCTGAGTTTAATACTGATGGTTCGAGGTTCACAGCAAAGGACCTCAAAGTCATCAATACTCAAATTCGCCACTCCGTCAGCTTGATCGCCGAGAAGCTCGATGTAAACAAGCTTACCCCTCCGTACAACGCTGAAGATAAGCCGATACCCTCTGATTTCCCTGCTCCCTTTGATATACTGACTCGGTACAAGGAAGAGGTTGCCAAGAAGAAAGCCGGGGCCGGTTCTGCACCAGCGTCATCGACTCCAGTTGTCCCTCCTCCATCTCGCGCCGATTCCGCGGTTGACCCGGACACGGAGGCGGAGAAAGCTACAGAGAAGAACACCGAAGACCCGGCTGCCAAGACCACCCTTGATGACTCGGCTATGGACGCCGAGTAATGTTCTCGTCTTTACCAACAAACACTCATTCGGACAATAGGCATTTGTTAGATGCCTGTTACACTTTGTTTATTTGATAGTGCGCATGTGCACTTTTGATACTACTCCTTTGGTTTGTAATACGTTTAAACTTCTATGGCTTTGATATCCCTTATGGTCATCCATTTAGTATGCACTTTTCGATCTTATGTTTGCATATTTTGGCTTTTGGTATACATTTCTTTGCAATGGGTACCGAGCCCAGATTGTGGGATCGTGAAGATTTTCTTCCAAGTCCCCAAGACCCGGACTTCGGGTTGAGGGTTTTCTGGCTTGGGAAACTTTTTGTTCTTAAGTCCCCAAGACCCCAAGACCCGGACTTTGGGTCTTGGGATTCTTGGCTTTGGAAATTTTTCCGCTTTCTCAAGTCCCCAAGTTCCTGAGACCCGGGTTTGGGGTCTGGGAGTTGATGGATCTAAGAAGACCTTTTATTTTCTCCAAGTCCTCAACCGTACCACTCTCCTTTATATTCTTTGAAGTTTATGCTTAATATATTGTGAGTTTCCGGCTATTGCCTTTACTCTGCATAACTTATGGTTTGGATGACCCTTTTGACCCTCTTTGTTGTAAGCCGGCTTTCGCGTGGGTACTCAATGTTGCTATAACTCTATGAAAACAGGGTCAGGCAAGTCCCCATGGGCATCATGACTGATTGAATTTATAGGCTAGCAAACATGCCACTTTGTTGTGAGTCACATCAGGCTTAGACAAGAAAGGCCAAGAAAAGTTTGGCTCTATTGTCCAGGTTATGAGATTGAAACTGTACTTATTACAAGTAATCATCCCTCACACCTTAATGGCATCATGGCCGGGTCTGAGTTTGTAACTGTGCTATTCAAGCAATCAGTCCCCAAGACCTAGGTATATGCTGTGCAATAATAGGATTTACAGATAACTTAAAATAAAAAATAAAAAGGTGTGTAAACTTGAAACTATATTTCTCACGATTGGGTAATTATAATTAACTAAACGTAATATACTTACCTAACATAAATCATGATCGAACATAGAAAAATATGCAAAGAAACAACAAAAATACAGGAGACACAAGAACTATAATGATTTAACCATCTCTTTATTTATATGAAAAGGTTAGGTCAGCAGGCCGCCTCGTTAAAAACCCTCCAGTCCCCTTAGGTACCCTGGATAGGAAAAGAGTGCATCTGAAACCTGCTGCCTATTACATCGTGCAATACAACCTGCACACCGAGTCTATGCTAAGTATAGTAGGGACGTAGATGAGCCACGTTCCATGGTCTTTCTCGCTCTTGCATGGATGAAGTGGTACGGGCAGTGTCATTGACAGTATCCGATTCTTCCCTTGCATCTATCAAGTAGTATGATCCATTGTGCAAATTCCGGCTTATGATGAACGGGCCCTCCCATGGGGGGATAGCTTGTGCTTTCCTTCCTTGGATTGTACTAAGCGCAACATCAGGTCTCCTTCCTGGAAAACACGGGTTTTGACTCGGCGACTGTGATACCGCCTCAAGTCATGCTGATATATAGCTGATCGCTCCAAAGCTTGCTCCCTGTGCTCTTCTAACATGTCCACGGCATTTTGTCGGGTCTTCTTGTTCTCCACCTCGACATAAGCCGCCACACGGGGTGAATCATGGATAATATCACTCGTAAGGACTGCCTATGCATCATAAACCATAAAAAACGGGGTCATCTGAGTAGATCTGTTAGGTGTAGTGTTAATTCTCCAAACCACAGAAGGTAACTCCTCCACCCATGCTCCAGCAGCTCGAAGACACGGGACTCGTAGTCATGGTTTCAATCCTCGAAGTAACTCCTGGTTTGCTCTTTCCACCTGCCCATTGGCTTGCGGGTGGGCCACAGAGGCCACATCGAGCCGGATACCATTGTTTCCACAAAATTTCTCCATCTCTCCTAAGGACATGTTGGTTCCATTGTCTGTGATTATGCTGTGGGGGTATCCAAACCGATGTATGATCTTCTTAAAAAACTTCACAGCTGTGGTCGCCTCACAATTTGTAACGGGCATGACCTCAACCCATTTTGTGAACTTATCAATAGCCACTACCAGATGGGTCTTTTTGCATGGAGACATGTGGAAAGGACCTACCATATCCATGTTGGAACGCGTAGAGATAAATAAAAACTTTTCCTACGCGGTACTTCCAAGATCTAGCCGAGGTAGAAGGCCACGATGATTACCACTAGACGCGCGGTTGCGGATTATCGATGAAGCGCGTCGGGGCAGTGCAGTCCCACGATCCAATCCGGCCGATCCAATCCCGCGAACCGAAGTGCTGAACGTACAGCACCTCTGCCGGTATCCACACGTACGAGGAGGAGCTCCGACGGCGGACTGCTAGGTCTGGTGCGACGGCTGGACTAAGTGGGGCTAGGGTTCCCAACGCATGGGAGTGGACTAACGTGCCCGCTGGGCAACCTGCGCCCCTCTTTATATAGCGAATGGTATTGGGCTTCACAACACTTGTGGCCCATTCCCTCTGTGAGTCCGACTCACAAACTCAGTCCATTTCCGGTTCAGGTCCAACCCGACCAATACTTGCTCCCGCTCTTAAGTGTGCGACCCTGCAGGCTCATGGCGACTTGGACACGATTAGAGTCCGACTCTCAATCGATCAATCGGTAGCGGATCCTAGCAGAACGTGCCGACTCCCAAGTCCCATTGAGTCATGACGACATACCTTCCAATGTGATTTACATCTTAGTCACTTTTGCCTCACGATATACCTTGTCGAACTATAGGCGATTTATCGTCATCCCTTAAATAGCTCAACTCTCTTCTCGGTCCGTGATATGTGATTCATCTGACTAACTCTTTAGTCAACTGACACAGTTAACACTTAACTGAGTCGCGCATGGCCATGCTTCCTGAATCATATCACTCGAGAGGGCCCAGAGAATATCTCTCCATTTGGAGGGGCAAAATCCCATCTTGATTATCCACATCTCGCAGCTTGCTTCTCATTCGACCCAAACTCTGCCTTTATAGCTGCCTTGTCACAGAACAGCGTTTGACAGAACCTAAGTCGGTGATCCACAACTCGGATTGTGCGATAACCTCAGGTCTAAGGATTACATTGATTGAGACATGCAAATGACGACTTGCTCGTTGCATCTCAATGTGGGTCAGTCCGACTTGCTAAACTCTTTAGCCAAGTCCGTGAACGTTGGAATGGCATCACCATGCCCATGACAAGTGGAACCGTGTCATCAGCCAACACTCACATTAGTCTAGGGTGTGTGTCCAGCACAACCTTAACGACCAAGGACAATTAGTATGAACAACATGAATACATAGTTCCACAATCGAATCACATATTCAATGACATATATCAGATGTTCAAACCAAAGGACAACTTAATAACTTTATGAATACATTGGGAATTACATCATACATGATTGCCTCTAGGGCATATTCCCAACAATGCAAACCCCAAACAGCAAACGACCAAGTAAGGGGAATCGTCCGCAACTCCATAGCCGGCACATGAGTTTGCCGAGCATACCTTTGACACCCATCGCATCTTGCTACTAAGAGCTCAGCATCTGCTATGGCCGTGAGCCAAAAGAATCCGTGCCGATATGCCTTAGCCACAAGAGATCTCGTGGAGGCATGATGTCCACGATCGCCTTCATGAATCTCCTTCAATATTTGACGGCCTTCTTCTGGGGCTACGCAGCGTCGAAAGACACATGCAGCACTTATCTTATAAAGTTCTCCGTTAATGATAGAGTAACCCTTTGCTCGTCTCAAGATTTGTCGGGCTAAAACCTCCTGTTGTGGTAACTCGCCCCGTAGTAGAAACGCTAGGAACGGCTCTGTCCATTCCGGGATAGCACATATTGTGGCCACTAACTCCAAATCCGGGTCTTGGTGAGCCACTTCTTCTTCAGATTCGGTTCTGACAGAGGGCCACCATAACTCGTCCAGAAAGACATTAGGCGGAACCGGCTCTCGGCGTGAACCGAGTCCGGCAAGCGCATCTGCTGCCTCATTCTTTCGCCTATCAATGTGCTCCACCTGATACCCAGAAAAAGACCCGGCTATCTTGTCCACCTCTCTGCGATATGCTGCCATTGTTGCATCCCTTCTGTCCCATGTTCCTGAGACCTGCTGTACCACGAGATTTGAGTCTCCGTAGCACCTTATCCGCTTGATGTTCATTTCCTTTGCTACTCGTAGTCCATGTAACAGGGCCTCGTACTCGGCCACGTTGTTAGAACAGTCGAAGTGAATTTGTAACACATAAATCAACTTGTCTCCTTTTGGTGATGTAAGTACCACCCTAGCTCCTGACCCCTCGTACTGCTTGGAACCATCAAAATGCATCACCCAAGACTCTGAACTTGGCATCGTTATGGGCATGCTTGTGTGAGTCCAATCGTTAACAAAATCGACTAAAGCTTGAGACTTGATCGCGGATCGTGGATCATAGTTGATGTGGTAGTCTCCCATCTCAATGGCCCACTTGGCCACCCTGCCTGTTGCGTCTGAATTTCTTATGATATCTGCCATTGGAATTGAGCTTACCACCGTGATAGGGTGTTCCTGAAAGTATGGCTTCAATTTCCGGCTGGCCATGAATACCCAAAGACTAGCTTTTGCCAGTGAGGGTATCGCTGCTTCGCTTCCGGTAAGACCTCGCTCACATAGTAAACCGTCCTTCGTACCGGGTGATCCTTCCCATCCTCCTTGCGCTCAACCACAACCACTGCGCTAACTACCCGGGGCCCAGCCGCAACATACAATAACATAGGCTCCTTGGGACCCGGCGCAGCCTGAACCGGTGCCTCAGATAACTGCTTTTTTAGAGCCTCAAATGCCTCGTCCGCCTCTTGGTCCCATACGAATTTGTCTGTTTTCTTCAAGAGTCGGTATAGGGGTATCGCTTTTTCTCCGAGCCGGGATATAAACCGGCTTAACGCGGCCACGCATCCTGTAAGCTTATGAACATGTTTCAGCTCTTCCGGCTTTTTGAAGCTCTGGATGGCTTTGATCTTTTCCGGGTTAGCCTCGATCCCCCGTTCAGAAACGATGAAACCGAGTAACTTCCCCGCAGGAACCCCAAACACGCACTTGGTTGGGTTGAGCTTCATCTGGTATCTCCTCAGGTTCTTGAATGTTTCTTTTAGGTCATCAATGAATGTTTCTGCCTTCCTTGTTTTGATCACCACATCATCAACATAAGCGTGGATGTTACGTCCAATCTGATCCTCGAAGCACTTCTGAATGCACTGTTGTTGGGGGGTTGCCCCCGAGTAGGGGTAAGGCAAGTGCTAAAGGCAAGGTCAAAGGTACCGTTTGACCGGGTAGATGGCTACCCGGTACTTGCTAGCCGGTAGGTTTCTATCCGGCCGTACCCACCAATGGCCCAGAGGAGAAATCAAGCAAGTTATGTTCATCCGAGTAAAGAAGTTGGTCCGAGTAGAGGGAGTGAGTTCCTACTCGGGCCAGAAGTCAATGGAGCCGTTCTGACAAGGGATCCCGCGTATCCTGCGTCTGTACCGGCGTGCGGTTCAACTTACGGAGCGTGTGATTATCCGCGCGACGACGTGGCTACAGTGCGGTAGGCGCCTGTCAAGTCCTGTCACTGACAGAGGGGACATGACAGGGCTAGGAGCCTACCCTATCTCACTGACAAGGGTGGACAGGTCCCATCTCCGAACGGCGTGACGACTTACGGCGCCCGCGTCAGCGAGAAGCCGGAAGCGTGCTCTGTTCTGCAGTGCTCCTGTCACATCAGCTGTACCTTTTAGTCTTATTCTGTTCGTCTGGGCACCAGTATATAAGGTGCCCTGCCCCCTCCTGTTCGAGGGTCGATACTCTGGATTGCTTCACTTCACACAGAGAGAACTAGAGAGAAGAGTGGCTACTCGGCTGAAGGCCTGATTTGTACTGTGGCTACTCGGTAACACACATATAGAGAGAAATGCAGGAGTATGGGTGTTACCTCCACACGAGGGCCCTGAAACTGGGTAAGATCCTGTTGTTTGCAGTGCTTGTGACATCCCACACGCGGCTACTCGCCGTGTGATCCCTCCCCGAGCACCTCCAGCGTCCATCGGCCCCAAACTTTAGCCATCCCATGGCATCTGCCGTGATACCACCACGACAGTTGGCGCCCACCGTGGGGCTACCAGCAGCGCTGGCTGGAGTCCATGTTCGGACGGGACTCATTTCTGCTACTGGGGAGCGTGTGGTCTGTGGCCTTGTCCACAGATTCGGCTCCTTCGACTTCGTCACCGACAATGCCGGAGATTTCGGCGGTAGGCCCATGCCGGCAGGCGGCTCGGTGCTCTCCTTCGGCTCGCACCTCGTCTACGTCGCCACCACCGTCATCCCCGAGTTCCCAGAGGTGGTGCTCGTCGCGGAAGATCCTCCTGCTGTGCTCGCTGCCCGCGGAAGGCCAACTGGCTGCTCTGCGGACAATGTGGAGGTGATGGTGACCGGCCCGGCTATCGATGCCAGGAAGGGCGCGGCTGCTGCCGCGGGAGTCATCGAGGAACCTGCTGGCCCAAGTGCTGGCCAGAGGGTCCACAAGCCCTACGAGAAGGACTCAAACATACCTCTTTCCACAACACCGACGATACCGGCATCCGCCGTGCGAATGGGCATGCCGCCTCCCACCGAGCTTGAGCTCATGACCATGAGGGCGCGGCTCGACCAGCAGCGCCAGGCGCTGCTCGCGGAGCACCTGGAGCTAGAGAAGGTTAGGCTTGAGCTTAGCCTAGACCAAAATGAGTACAACAAGGCCCACGGCTTTACTCCTGTTGTTAGGAAGCCTAGCAAAGTAGGCGCTACTCGTCGCAATTTGGGCGCCGAGATGGCAGGTGAGGCTCCTAGCCAGTCTGCCACCGTAAACACCGCTACTAGGCCCAGGTACAGTACCCCCACCAAAACACTTAGAGCTGCAGAGGCTGTAGCTGCCGAGTTGCCAAACCTTGCCGGCGACACGCGCGCTAGGCAGCAGGAGAGGATCAATGAGCTAGTGCTAGAGGCTGCTAGGCAGAATGAGGAGTTCCGGAAAGCTAATCCGGGTGTTGGTGCTTCTCAGATTGTGCACTCGCGTGCAGCGGGATCTCATGACCAGGCGTCATCACCGCTTCCCAACCGCGAGAGGGACCAGAGTGTGCACTCTGGGAAGAGTAGACAGATGCAGGTGTATGACCCGGCTCTCGCCGCAAAACAGCGCGCTGTGCCGCGAGAGTCCGGTCAGAAACACAACTCTGCAGGAGCGGGCTATCAAGCCCATAAAGCTCACAGTAAGAGGCAAGATGGAGATCATGCAGGCCCTTCTCGGCATTCTGCCGCTCAGCCTACTCGGCAGAGGACGCAACAGCCAGCTGCAGCACAGCCGCGTGCGGCTGCGCCAGCAGCCAACCCGGTGGTGCAACCCGCTGTGCAGGAGAACAGATATGATGATGGCTACTCGGCGATGGGGCTAGCCGGCTATGCTGACCCAAGAAATGTTGCTGACCGTTTGGGTGACCGCATGTTGGAGCCCAGTGATGCGAGGTACAAGCGGGACCGGATTAATCTGTCCGCGCAACTCGAGAACAAGGGGCCGCCTGGCCCAGAATGCTTTGGTCCTCGTATCATGAATGAGCCATCCGTGAACCACTTTCAGCTGGCCAGGGGGACCAAGTGCTACAATGGGAGTACCAAGCCAGAGGATTGGTTGAGTGACTATGTCACAGCCGTGCACATTGCAGGCGGCAACCGGAGATGGGATGTGCGGTATGTTCCGCAAATGCTAGAGGGTCCAGCTCGGACTTGGCTCAACAACCTGCCCAAGGACAGTATCAATTGCTGGCTGGACTTCTCGGAAGCCTTCATCAGCAACTTCACCAGCACCTACAAGAGGCCGAATAGGCCGCATCAGTTGTCCGCTTGCAAGTAGCGGGAAGATGAGACCGACCGCGAGTATCTTACTCGATGGAGCACCTTGAGGAACACCTGTGAATGTTTGAATGAGGCCCAGGACATTACTTGGTTTGCTCAGGGCTGCAGGCATGGCAGCATGTTGTGGCAGAAGCTGTAGCGCGAGATGCCGAGTACTCTTGCTGAGACCATCAAGATCGCAGATTTATATGCACTCGGCGACCCAACTCAGCCTCTGATGGACTCTCCTGAGCCGAGAAGAAACTAAAACAACAACAAGCGCAATGATTTCCGCAACAAGCGCAGAGGTGACCGGATTGATACTCGGTATGATCCCGAGGAGGTGAAAGTTGTGACTACGGCTGCTGGGAGTAGCCAAAGGCAAAAAACTGCTGGAGCCCAATACGAGTAAAACCAGAATCAGGGCCAAGGCATCAAGAAGCCGTACAATGCTCCCCAGCAAGGTAGCGGCAACTCGGATCCGGCTCCGAACTTTGTCTTTGGGAGCATGAGGGATGGGTCATGCAGCTTCCACACTCGGCATCCTGCTAGGCCAGCCAACCACACTACTCGGCAGTGCAGCTGGTGGGAGGAGATCAAGAATGAGGGCCTGCCCCCTCCTCCTCCTCTGCCAGCTGCGAATGCCAATGTGCAGCCTATTCGGGCAGCTGCCCCCAGGCCTGCAGTGTTCCCGAGAAGAGAGAATGTGAACCAGGTGGCTTTAGGAGCCAACCGCAACTTCAACAACAACGGCAACCGCAACTACAACTACAACAACGATGACCGCAACCGCAACTTCTACACCCGCAACAACAACAGGAACAACAACAAAAACAACCAAGGCAACAACAACAACGGCAACAATGGCGGTGGAGACCGCAACCAGTACCAAGAGCACCATGAGAGCTACATGATCTTCACCTCCGAGCCCGCCGACAAGCAGTCTCTGCACAGGCGTGCGATGGAGGTCAATGCTGTGATCCCTGCTGTGCCTCATTACCTTCACTGGTGCAACCAAGAGATCAGGTGGTCCAGAGCTGATCATCCTAGGGTGATGCCCAACCCGGGTAGCTATGCTTTGGTGGTGGATCCCACCTTCTTGGGTACTCAGAAGAACGTCCGGTTCAGCAAGGTCCTGATCGACAACGGCAGTAGCATCAACATTGTGTACAGAGACACACTAGAGAAGCTCGGGATGGCAGAGAACATGTTGCTACCAAGCAGGACCACTTTCCATGGCATTGTGCCGGGAGTTTCTTGCTCTCCAATCGGCCGCGTCTGGATAGACGTCCTATTCGGTACCAGGGAGAACTGCCGCACTGAGAGCTTGTCATTCGAGGTAGTTGATCATCAAAGCCCCTACCATGCCCTACTCGGTAGGCCTGCTCTCAGCAAGTTCATGGCTTCAACCCATGCTGCATACTTGAAGATGAAGATCCCTGGTCCCAATGGAGTCATCACCATCTCGGGTGATTACAAGAGGTCTTTGGAGTGTGCCTCTGCTGGTTCCCAGCTGGCGGAATCCATGGTCATTGCTGCCGAGAAGAAGAAGATGTATGAGGTGGTGGCTATGGCGCAAGCAGCGCAAGGTGGTGCGCCTGGCATGCCGAGTTCCCAGTACGGGACTGCGTTCCAGGCGTCCCAGGAGACAAAGAAGGTCCAGGTTGATCCTGAGTTCCCAGACCGTGTTGCCATCATTGGCGCCGGATTGGGAGAGAAATAGGAAAGCGAGCTCATCCACTTCCTCCGTGGGAATTGGGACGTCTTTGCCTGGTCCAATGAGGATTTGCCGGGTGTCCCGAGGGAGTTGGTTGAGCACTCGCTACATGTGCGGCATGATGCCAAGCCGGTTAAGCAGGCTATGCGCCGCTTTGGTGATGAGAGGAGGAAAGCTACCGGTGATCAGATCACCAAGTTGCTGATAAGCAACTTTATCATGGAGGTATTGCATCCGGATTGGCTAGCCAACCCGGTTATGGTTGAGAAGAAGAAGGAGGACCCCAAGGCGGATACCGCATGGCGCATGTGCGTGGACTACACCGACCTGAACAAGGCCTGCCCCAAGGATCCCTTTCCGCTACCCTGCATAGATCAGGTGATCGATTCCACTGCCGGTTGTGAGCTTTTGTCTTTCATAGATGCCTACTCTGGTTTCCATCAGATAGCTCTCAACCCTGGTGATCAAATAAAGACTGCCTTTATTACCCCGTACGGGGCTTATTGCTATCGTGTCATGTGCTTTGGGTTGCGGAATGCTGGGGCTACCTATCAGAGATGCATGCAGAAATGCTTGCATGATCAAATTGGCAAAAATGTGCAGGTGTACGTAGATGACATTGTCATCAAAACGAATAAAACACATACTCTGCTTAGTGACATCGAGGAAACATTTGCCAACTTGCGCAAGTACAAGATGAAGTTGAATCCGACTAAATGCACCTTTGGCGTCCCGGCTGGCAAGCTACTCGGCTTCTTGGTATCCAGTCGGGGCATTGAGGCCAATCCTTCAAAGATAAAAGCTATAGAGAGCATGTCTTTGCCGAGATCACTGAAGGATGTGCAAAAGTTCACTGGTTGCTTGGCTTCTTTGAGCCGCTTCCTGGGCAGAATGGGCGAGAAGGCCTTGCCTCTGTATCAATTGATGAAGAAGAGCGACAAGTTTGTCTGGACACCGCAAGCTGATGTAGCATTCAAGGAGTTGAAAACCATGCTAGGTAGCGCTCCCATCTTGGCTAGTCCTCTACCCAAGGAGCCAATGTTGTTGTATATTGCTGCGACTAACCGAGTGGTCAGTGTTGTGATTGTGGTGGAGAGAGAAGAAGAAGGAAAGACTATGCAGCGGCCAGTATACTATCTCAGTGAGGTGCTGTCCAGTTCCAAGCAGAACTACCCGCATTACCAGAAGATGACTTACGGCGTGTACCTGGGTGCCAAGAAACTGAAGCACCATTTCCAAGAGCATCCCATCACAGTGGTGAGTTCTGCTCCCATCTCGGACATCATGGGCAACAAGGAGGCAAGTGGCAGAGTAGCCAAGTGGGCGATTGAGTTGGCCGCGTACGCTCCTTCGTACGCGAGAAGAGAAGCCATCAAGTCTCAGATCCTAGCGGATTTTCTGGTGGATTGGGCTGAAGTGCAATATGAGCGTCCTTCTCCAGTAGCCAACTACTGGAAGATGCATTTTGATGGCTCCAAAGTGAAGGAAGGCCTTGGTGCTGGCGTGGTGCTCATGTCACCCAAGCGAGATCAACTCAAGTATGTGCTGCAAATCCATTTCAAGGCATCCAACAATGTAGCATAGTATGAGGCCGCGGTACACGGCTTGAAGGTGGCCAAGGAGGTTGGCGTGCAGCGCATCATCTGTTATGGCGACTCGGATCTGGTGGTGCAGCAAGTTTCAGGCACCTGGGATGCTCTGGATGCCAACATGGCATCATATCGGTTTTTGGTGCAAACCCTGACTGGTTTCTTTGAAGGGTACGAGTTCACACACATACACCAAGCAGAGAATGAGGCAGCTGATGAGCTGTCCAAGTTGGGGTCTTCTCGGCAGTACATCCCGGCTGGGATTGCCTTGGAGCATTTGAGAAAGCCATCTATCAAGCCATCCCCCAACTCGGAATCCATATTCGTTCCTTCTCTGCCCGGCGAGGAAGCTGTTCCCATGGAGATTGACTGGGAGGTTGCAAAAGAGAACCCGGGGACTGCCGTCTCCATCCCGGGGACTGGCACCTGCAACCCGGGGACTGTCCCTTCTTACTCGGGGACTTCCCCTCCTAACTCGAGGACTGTCGCATTCATTGAGGGGGTCCTTGCCGAGTGCTCGGGGACTTGGGGACTCGTCTCCAATCCAGAAGAGGAAGTGGTGGCTGATCCAATGGAACTGGACGAACCAGTGTTTCCCATCCGGGAGACACCGAGTTGGGCTCTGCCCATACTATCCTTTCTAAAGGACGGCACCTTGCCGAGTGATGAGGTTACCGCGAGGCAAATTCAAAGAAGATCCAAGGGCTACACTATCTTCAGAGATGCACTGCATAGAAGAAGTCCTACTGGTGTGCTACAACGCTATGTAGAGCGAGAGGAAGGAGAGGAAATTCTGTTGGAGATACATCAAGGGGAATGCGGGCATCATGACTCTTCTCGGGCTCTGGTCAACAAGGCTTTTCGGCATTGCTTCTTTTGGCTCACTGCCTTGAAGCAAGCTGAAGATATTGTGAGAAAGTGCAACGGCTGCCAAAGATTTGCAAGTAAGATTCATATGCCAGCTTCCGAGTTGAAAACCATTCCCATTACTTGGCCATTTGCTGTTTGGTGCTTGGATATGGTGGGTCCTTTCAAGCCAGCTAGAGGCAACATGACTCACATCTTGGTCATGGTTGATAAGTTCACAAAGTGGATTGAGGTGAAGCCTATTCGGAAGTGCGATGGAGCCACTGCTGTGAGTTTCCTGAAGGATGTGATCCTGAGATATGGCTACCCGCACAACATTATCACTGACAATGGCACAAACTTTGCTGAGGGTGCTTTTGCGAGGTTTTGCAGAGATAAGCGCATTCGGCTAGATGTTGCATCTGTTGCGCATCCCGCCTCCAATGGGCAAGTTGGAAGAGCAAATGGCATGGTGCTATCAGGCATAAAGCCAAGGCTGATTGAGCCATTACTGAAAACACCTGGGTGTTGGCTAGACGAGTTGCCAGCGGTGTTGTGGAGTCTAAGGACTACCCCTAACCGGTCAACCGGCTACACACCATTCTTCCTGGTATATGGAGCAGAGGCCGTGTTGTCCAGTGACCTAGATCATGACTCGCCCCGAGTAACCCTCTACACTGAGGCAGAGGCGAGAGAAGCTCGAGAAAATGACGTTGACCTGCTAGAAGAAGCAAGAGAGCTAACTCTGTCACGTTCAGCTGTTTACCAGCAAAACTTGAGGCGTTATCATAGCCGGAAAGTGAACCCAAGGGTTTTCCGAGAAGGAGACATGGTGCTTAGGATCGTGCAGCGCACAGCCGGGATGCACAAGCTTTCCCCTCCGTGGGAAGGGCCGTTCATTGTGAGCAAGGCTCTGCACAATGATGCCTATTATCTAGTTGACGCACAGCCACCCTAGAAGAACAGGCCGGATAGGGCTGGAGAGGAATCCAAGCACCCTTGGAATGTAGCTCTACTCCGACGTTTTCATTCATGAGCAAACTGTGTATGTATCTTCTTATCCGAGTTAAACTCCTATTCGGTAATCTGAAATTGAACTCGGGGACTGCCCTCGTCCAAAATTGTTCCTTATGTTTACTCTGTTTTACTTTGTCTATTCGGTTGGACCACTTAGAATTTCAAAAGCATACAAAGTAGTGTGTTTAAACCCACCGGACACTCTGCGACTCTGCTGCTGTCCGCAACCCGGCTTCATGGCAAGCCATAGAACAAGCCAAAGGGTCAATGAACACATGAAAAATTGCGAAGGAAAGGAAGCGTGTGGCAACCGAATAGAGTGTTTTTTACTGTTTTTTCTTTTCGTCTAAGTGGTGGGCAGCGTTACTATGATTTTTCTAAGTGGCTAAGTATTTGAAACTCCAACTTTGAACTCTTGTGACTCGACTACCAAAAAAGCAACATGTTGCAGGTAAGAGCTGAGATAAAAAGGAAGAGTAGATGAAAAATGCAACTCGGGGACTTGCATATTAACGCAACCCGGCATTGAGCCAGAGTTGCTAAGAGCTTCAACCAAGTTAAAACTGAGTAGCAACAAAGACTTAATAGTTTGGATACATTTGCACCCGCATCCCGGGGATCTGATGAAAGTTCTAGAGAATAAGTTTTTCGGGATTCACTTGGAGGTAGCATCGGTGTTGTCCGCAGTAGTGTTATCAGCTTCAGCTTTCTCGGCATCAGCATCAGCCTTGGCGCTGTCAGCATCAGCTTCAGTGTTGTCGTTGGCAGCTGGTTCTGAGGTGGCAGTGGCAACCGAGATGGGATCCGTGGCCGAGGTCGATGCAGCAGACTGGAAGCTGGGCATCGGGAAGCTGCTGGTCGCGCCCAACTCGTGAGACGCTTGCTGGATCACCATCTCGGTGGTGATGGTGGTCTCCTCGGCATTGGGTTGCGGCTTCTCAGCGTCGGCGTCAACCTTGGCCTTCCCCTTCTCGGCGGATCGATCGGTGCCATCTTCTTCAAACATGCTCAAGCCCTCCGACTAGGTGTCATCGTCATCGTCCCCTTCATCTTCATCCTCGTCCTCAGGCTCGGTGTCTGGTTCGGGGAATCCGTCGATGTAGTTGGCGGTGTCGGCATAGGATGCTATCTCGTAGGCCACTGCCTTCCGGCGAGCGACGAGGGCCCTGAACCTGGGTAAGATCTTGTTGTTTGCAGTGTTTGAGACATCCCACACGCGGCTACTCACCGTGTGATCCCTCCCCGAGTACCTCCAGCGTCCATCGGCCCCAAACTTTAGCCATCCCATGGCATCTGCCGTGATAC
Source organism: Alopecurus myosuroides (assembly GCA_028641055.1). Taxonomy (NCBI): domain Eukaryota; kingdom Viridiplantae; phylum Streptophyta; class Magnoliopsida; order Poales; family Poaceae; genus Alopecurus; species Alopecurus myosuroides. The sequence goes on along the minus strand of CM054057.1, from coordinate 236,483,039 downwards.
CACCACGACAGTACTGCTTCTTGAAGTTCTCGCCCTGGTTCTGGTTTTGCCCGTATTGGGCTCCAGCAGTTTTTTGCCTTTGGCTGCTCCCGGCAGCACCCTGATCCTGAGTAACAGCTGCTACATTGTCAGACCCGTAGCGGATATCCGGACGGTCTTCCCTTTTCTTGTTGCGGAAATCCTGGCGGTCATGGCGCCGAGAACCATTATGGTGCTTCCTCTTGGGTTCGAAGGAATCAAGCAGAGGCTGAGTAGGATCACCGAGTGCATACATATCAGCAATCTTGACTGTCTCAGTAAGGGTACTCGGCATCTCCCTCTGCAGCTTCTGCCACAGCATGCTGCCATGACGGCAACCCTGCGCAAACCACACAATGGCCTGCGACTCATTCACACCCTCACAGGTGTTCCTCAGAGTACTCCACCGAGTAAGATACTCCCGGTCAGTTTCCTCCTCTCTTTGCTTGCACACCGAGAGCTGTTGCGGCCTGTTTGGCCTCTTGTACGTGCTAGTGAAGTTGCTGATGAAGGCCTCCGAGAAGTCAAGCCAGCAGTTGATGCTGTCCCTGGGCAAATCTGTTGAGCCAGATCCGGGCAGGGCCCTCCAGCATCTGGGGCACATACCGAACTGCCCATCTCCTGTTGCCACCCGCAACATACACGGCAGTCACATAGTCGTTCAGCCAGTCTTCCGGCTTGGTGCTTCCGTTGTAGGTCTTGGTCCCTCTAGCCAGCTGGAACTTGGACACGGGTGGCTCCCCCATGATCCTAGGACCAAAACAATCTGGCCCTGGCGGGCCCTTTGCTTCTATCTCCTTGGACCGGTAGAGCCGGTCCAGCTTGTATCTTGCATCACTCGGTTCCAACATTCTTCCTCCCAACCGGGTTGCGAGATCTCTTGGGTCGGCGTACCCGGCACGCTCCATGGCCGAGTACCCGTCGTTGTAGCAATCTTGAAGCATAGGTCCGGGTTGAGCAACCGGGTTGGCCACAGCAGCAACCACATTTGTCTGAGCAACATGTTGGACAGGGTTAGCAACATGCTGCCAAGACGGGCCTTCTCGATTACCTCCTTGCCCTTCTTGATGAACTCTTGCAGCCGGATGGCCAGTACGTGCAGCATTGTGTTTTTGGCCGGGCTGCCGCACTACAGCATGCTATTTTCCAGCGGAAGCCGGGTCATACACCTGCATCTGTTTGTGCCTCCCAGAGTTTACACTCTATGCCATCTCTCCCCCGGGAAGCGGCGATGAGGCATGGTCCACGGATCTTGCCCCATGCGAGTGAACAACATGAGACGCACCGCCCCTCGGGTTGGCTTGCCGAAATGCCTCATTCTGCCTGCCAGCTTCCAGAACGAGCTCATTGAGCCGCTCCTGCTGCCTCACACGGGCCTCGCCAGTGAGATTTGGCAACTCTGCAGCAACAACCTCTGCAGCTCTAAGTGCTTTTGTAGGGGAACTATATTTTGGCCTACCAGCTGTGTTTTGACTGGCAGACTTGCTAGCAGCTCTACCATCTCTAGCTAGCTCAGCGCCTAAGTTACGCCGAATAGTCCCTATCTTGCTAGGATTTCTAGAAATAGGGGTAAATTCATGCGCCCTATTGTACTCATTCTGATCCAAGTTAAGCTCAAGCATAACCTTCTCCAGCTCTTGGGCCTCCCGCAGCAAAGCGTGATGCTGCTGCTCAAGCTGCGCCCTCACCACCGCCGTATCAGCGCCCGTGGCGATAGGCATGCCGAGATGCTCGACACCAGCACGAGCAGCTGGTATGACGGTCGATGTAGAAGGATCCACGTAGCCCGGAATGTTCCGGGGCATCTCGTAGGGCTTGTGGCCCCTGGCAGCAGACGGCTCCTTGATGACCTCAGGCATAGTGGCCGCGCCCTTCCCGGAGTCGATGACTGGGCCCGTCATCATCACCTCCACGCTGCCCGCAGAGCAGCCAGCCGGCTTCCCACAGACAGCGAGAACAACGGGGGGATCATCAGCAACGAGCACCACCTCGGGGTACTCGCGGATGACGGTGGTGGCGACGTACACCAAATGCGCGCCGAAAGACAGCACGAAACCGCCTGCAGGCAAGGGCCTGCCGCTGAAATCGTCGGCGTTGTCGCTGATGAAGTCAAAGGAGCCGAATATGTGGACAAGGCCACAAACCACGTGCTCCCCCGACGGAGTAACCGGTCTCGTCCGAATATGCACCCCAGCCAGCCCCGCTGCTAGCCCCATGGTGGGTGCCAACTTTCGTGGTGTGGAGAAGACAGATGCCATAGGGTGGCTTGAGTTTGGGGCCGATGGACGCTGTAGGTATTCGGGGAGGGATCGCACGTCATGTAGACGCGCTCAGAAACACTGCAAACACCAAGATCTACGCAGGTTCGGGGCCCTCGTGTGGATGTAATACCCCTACTCCTGCCTACCTCTCTGTATATAGCTTGTACCGAGTAGCCACAGTACAATTTTGGCCCTCTGCCGAGTAGCCAACCTCTAGTTCTCTCTCTGTCTAGTGCTAAGTCTCGTAATAAATACTCTCAGGGCCAACGTCCCTCGCGCGGGAAGGGGATGGCCACCTTATATACTGGTGTCCAGTCGAGTAAACAATGATTAAAGGTACACGAAGTGAAAACTCTACTATGACAGCGGCGCACGCCTCCGTGTCCCCGCTGACGCTGTTGCGAGAAGTTGCCGCGCCGTCCGGCTGACAGGCCTTGTCCACTCTGTCAGTCTCACAGAGTAGGCCCCTGAGACGTCCTGGCCCCCCTGTCAGTGACAGGACATGACAGGCGCCCACCCTCACTGTACCCACGCCTTGGCGTAGATAATCATGTTCCTAGTAAGTTGAACCGCACGCCTGTACGGCTGCGGGATATGCGGGATCTCGTCAGAACGGCTCCATTGACTTCTCGCCCGAGTAGGATTGCTGCTCATCTACTTAGACCACCCGAGCTCTACTCGGCTGATTCTGATCTTCCTTATTATCTTTTTCTTGTCCTTCAATACTTATCACCGAGTAGCGTCTACCGGATACCAGATACCCGGGTAGCCGTCTACCCGGCAAACAGTACCTTGATCTCTGGTTTAGCACCTGCCTTACCCCTATTCGGGGGTAGCCCCCCGACAACTAATAAAAAAATTGGCATCTTCATCTAATCAATCTAGAGAGAATGTTTTCTTAGATTAAAATGGAAATCCCATTGCGTCTAAGGAAGCATCCGACACTTCGACACCTAAAAATAGTAGTAATGAAAATTCCTTTGGCTTTGCTTATAACAATGCTCCTAATGTTCAACATTCACATGTTAATCATGTTGGTGCACCTCCTAAGGTAGATAGGAATCGTTTTACTAATTGGAAAGCTTCCAGGAAGTCTTACATGTGTAGCTCTTCAATGCAAATAAGGAGAATCATTGAGAATGGGTATGAGCCAAAGGACCCCAAGAACTTAAGCTCAAGTGAGATCATAGATGAGCAACTCAACGCTCATGCCATGCACATGTTGGAGAAGGCAATGTAGAAAGAAGGAGTCGAGCACATACGGTCCTTCTCAAGTGCAAAGAAAGCTTGGGATTGCCTTGTTGATATGTATGATGGCAACATCAACCTCCAACAATCCAAGAAGTCAATCATCCAAAGACAAGTTGAACACTTTCATTTGAAGGATGGAGAGAACATCGAAGACATGTTTAGAAGACTCAAGGCTCTCGTAAATGGCATGAGAGATTGTGAATCCAAGGATTGTAATGAGAATAGGGTCAAGGAGAAATTTCTACTCACCTTGATTCCATACAATGAACACATGGTGATGAATGTGCAATCAAGGGCCGATTACTTGGATCGATCCCCCAATGATGTTTTGGGTCTCTTCATCACTCTAAAGGTCATGAAATAATCCTTCGATGATGTCATGGCCCGTGTTAATGGAATCAAGAGAACCTCTCTTGAAGTGAAGGCCAAGGCCACTCCCCATGAATAAGATGACTCAAGTGATGATGGTGGTTCCTCACATGTTGTCTCCGAGAAAGAGATGAGGACATCACATGAAGAATTCTTGGACCTTGCTCAACACAAGTGGTGGAAGAAAGGAGACTTCAGATCAAATGCCACCAAGAACAAGGGAAAGGAAGTCTCAAGCATGAAGAAGGCAAGGACTTGCTTCAATTATGGAGATAGTGAGCACTTTGTTTCCGAGTGTCCCTTCAAGAGTAGAATTGAAAATGGTAGAAGACTTATCAAGAAATACACCTTCATTCCGAAGTCCAAGAACTTCATCAAGAGAGGCCCTCCTAGGGCATTGATTGCAAAAGAAGTTGAGTATACGTCCGGTGGTGAAGAGAGTGATGGTGATGGTGAACAAGTAGGCATGGCGGCCTTGGCTAAGGGCGTCGTTCCTCCAAACTTAAGCTCTATCTTCTCCAACCCCAATGAAAACAAGGGCTCCTCGAGTCACAAGTCTTCATGGCCAAGGGTATATCCCCAAAGGTAACTCCTACACTCAAACTTGCAAACTCTTCTAATCCTTCCCTATTAAATTGTTTTGAGGAAAACCCCTTGACAAACTTTGTGGAGAAACTAGAAGGAGAAACTAAATCTATCTTTGACTCTCTCATGGATCAATTAAGTGAGGCACATGGCCTCATTGATGAACATGAGGAGAGAATAATATTACTTGAAAAGTTTTCTTGTGATTATGCTAGTAAAATTGAGGAGCTTGAGAAATCTCTAGATGAATCACATTTTTTTACAAAGCATTAAGGATACCTTTGCAATTGACATAGCTAAAGTAAAATTTGATCGTGAGCATGATTTTCCTAAGGTAACGGAATTCATGGCCTTAAATGATGCAACTAACAAAGGTTAAAATTAGCTCATTAAGGATAATGATAAGCTTAAAAGTGATCATCGAACACTCTCAAATGATCTCAAGACCTTAAAAGGGTTAAAAGATGTAAATACAAATTCTTGTGCTACTAACCCTTTATGTGTCAAGGCAAATATCATTGAGGAGAACAATAGGTTGAAGGCCCAACTCAACAAAGGTCTGGCCACGTGCATCCAAGGGAAAAAGAACCTTAAGAGTAGTCAAAAGAGGGTTATTGGCAAGGAAAGCCTTGGGTTTGGTTCAACATCCAAGGTGACCTACAAGAAGAACTCAACTCCCTCCACTAATGCTATTGTTTTTGTGAAGGAGGGGGAGTTGGCCAATGATGAGGATGAGTTTGATATTGTTGCTAAAAGTATTGTCCATAGGGACACTACTACTCACAACAACTTTGCAGGAAAATACAACCCATCTTATGTGCTTCTTAAATCTAGAGATGGTCATGTATATCCTAAATATGTTGGTACTTCATATGGTGATGATTACAAGTATGCTATTTGGGTTCCTAAGACCCTTGTGACTAACAAGAAAGGACTCATCCAAAAATGGGTACCTAAGACAAGAAGTTGATTCACTGTAGGGTTGTATTTCCGAAGGAACATCATGGATGATTGATAGTGGTTGTTCCGCACACATGACCGGAAGCAAGGAAGTGTTAGAGAACTTAAAGCTCCAACTCATCAAATTTTCTCAAGTAACTATTGGTGATGGTTCACAACTGTCGCACCCGGACTTCTAGGGGATACTCACCGTACGAACTGAACAGTATTTTGGTTGGATTACGGGGCTTACCGGCACCCGCGTCCTCTTACGAGTAGGCCAACACTTATGTGCGACAACCAACCGTTACTGTTCACCGTCGATGTAAACTATCCCATAGAAATCGGGACACTTCCATTGACGTACTTCAAACCATACACACATGGTACGTCAACGGCGTTGAACAACTGATATCACAACAGATCTCTACGACACAAAAGATTGAAATAAGTTGCAAATAGCTCTCATTAGAGCAGAGATAGCAAATACAATCATCCAGAGGGCACATGCCCCAACAATACATCATTACATCACAGCGGAAGCATTCAACATGTCTGAGTACAGACAAGATCCAAATAGGCCTAAGAGGCCGGAAACGAAAAGACGGAGCCCATCCACGAAGTCTCGGATCCTGCCCGGGTCCGCTATCTACTCGTCAGCAGTCTCGTCATACTCCACGTAGTAGCCACCATGTAGATCCTCGGAAACGTAGGTCTGCGGAAACCACAGCCCCAAAGGGGTCAGTACATAAACGTACTGGCAAGCAAGACTCACAGTTCACCAAAGTGTAACCCGTCAACACCAAGCACAGATGCTTTGGGTTCAACGGAAGGAAGGGGGTATAAAATATGCTGCAACTGGCTGCGCTAACCATCTACAGAGATTCTACCACTTCCGGCTAACAGAAAGGAGATAAGATCGAGTATTGTAACCAACTGGAAGATAACTTCAAACAAACCCCTCCTGGATCTCGCCCCTTATCCAAAGAAGCAATCCGAGGATAACTCACACAGTTGTATTAAAGGTGAATCAAATTATTGTGTCATCAACCTATTACTAGTCAAGTTATCAATCATTGGGTGTAACAGGTTTGATCATTATGTTTAAGTTGTCCTGAGTACTTGTTAGCCAGTACTTTCACCAAGTAATCCATAACCGCGGAAAACACGGCTTCTCGAGAAGATTATCCCTGCAGGGTTGCACCAATTTGGCCGTACACGTATGAATAACCCGCCAGATGGGAGATCACCCCACCAAGCGGGGCACTCAACACAACCAACCATTCTTCGCATCAAGCCCAAAGCACCTTGGGCGCACGGCTAATCGAGCCCAGAAGAAAATGGACCCTCATAGCACTCTAAGAACGTGTCCCCCTATATGCCGACTACGAAAGTTCCACCCTGGCCTGGGCTCGCAAAAACATGCATGCGGCAAATGGAAAACACGAACTAAATGAGGCGATTTGGACGAGATGCGAATCAGGTCAAGTTGAGGGGGGCGCCCATACTCGCTTCCCACATGCGGTTAGTGCGCTCATCATGGATCAGTAGACAAGACCCTTTTCCTATTAGGGTCGACACTAGCAGGCCTCAAAACCACACAGGGCCTCCTGCCGGTGCCTTATCATCAAATTATTATTATTACCATTAGCATTAACAGGATTGATTGATTAACATTCGAGCCCCCGGTACCATAATAATAGTAAAAGAAGTAACCGACAACAGACTCGAGCAAAAGCAACCCTAAGCATGCTATGTAAGACTAAGGCAACAAGCAAGGGGTTTTAGGTATGGAGATGAGGCAATATCAAGGTTAAGGGATTCATGTGATAGGTTCGTAACAGAGACAACTACCACTAAGGCTAGCAAGATATAGACAACGGAAAGTATCGGTAACCAGGGTTGAAAGGAACACAATGGTTCATGTGAGTGATAACTTGCCTGCAAACCCAGTAGCCTGGTACTGAGCTAACTCCTTAGAAGGGATGTCGTAAGTATCGTCGGTCTCAACGTCGTCGTGTATCCGAGAAGAAGCAAACAAACAATGCAGAAAGATAAACAATCAATATCAGGGCATAGGTGCACAAACATGGGATGATGCATGTCATGTTAATAGATGCATCAAAATAAACTACTTGACAAGATAACACAATTTAATTGGACCCATAGGCAATTGGATTGCATATGGAAAAGATCCATTGAAATAAGTGGAAACAAATGATTTACAATTAATTATTATGTGAGAGTTGCTAGCATGATGCATGCATGATGATAACAACAAAATAACAACAAATAACAATGATAGATGCAAGTGAAAAAGGATTGGAACAAGTTTTGGAAATCATTGATTAAGTTTGGAAAATTTGGTTACTTAAAACATGTCACACAAGTAATTGTTGTTTTCACCACTTGAAATTGTTCAAAATAGATAACAAAGTTCATAATTGAAAAGAAAACAAGATTTTAGTTGGAATACATGTTTCACTTGTTGAAAAAGGATTTCAAATAAATTATTTAGGAATTAAACAAGTTTAAGCAAGAATTAAATGAATTTAATTCAACATGAACTTATTTGAATTTTTATTTGTTCAAAACATTAAGTGAGGTTCATATCTGACAAGGTTATGTTTGTATGGTTTGAAAACATATTTTATATGTCCCAAAAGAATTTGTTTTGATTAAGTTATGAATTTAGCAATATTAAATGATTTAAACAAGGTTTAAATCATTTAACCAATTTTAATTATTCAAAACATGAAACAAATTTTATATTTGGAAAGGTGGTTTAATTTTGCATGGAAAACATATTTCATTTGTGGAAATTGGATTTAAAATGAGCAAGTTATTATTTTGGCAATTTTAAATGCAATAAACAAGAAACAGTTGTTTTCAGCAATTTAAATTATTCAAAACAGCAAACAAAATTTATATTTGTAAAGTACATGAAAAGTTGATTGGAAAACATATTTAGTTTATTGAATTTGGAATTTTTATGCCCAAGTTATGAATTTTGCAAATTTAAGTGAATTTGACAAGTTTTCAAATATTGCACCAATTTAAAATATTCAAAACAGTAAACAAATTTTATATTTGGATAGAACATTTAATTTTGGACAGAAAACATATTTAAAAAGTTAAAATTGGAGTTGGGATGAATTTCTTATGCATTTTACAAATTAAGATACAAATCTGCCATTTTTACAATATTTAGGGACCTAGAAAGATTAACAGGGGCTTGGAAAAATTATTACAGGGGCTAGAAAGAAATAGAAGGGACCTAGTTGGTGATTTTGTGAAGGTTCTGTGACCAAACAAAAGAAACAAAAAATGTTTGGTTTAATTGGGAGAGGGGGGAGTCGAACCCCTCCCCCTGTGCTGTGCGAGTGGTTCCTCTACCACTGCGGTGGGATCTGCGTTGGTGTTTGGAAGGGAAACGGGGGGGTTTTGAGGTGCGGGCTCGGGATGTTTTTCTGAATCTGCACGTGAACCTGTACGATGCTCTGCGAGCGGACAGAAAATGCAGGCGATGGTCGATCTCCAGCGGCTGCTCGCCGGAGAGGGGGCGGCCAAGGGGGAAAGGGAGATGAGGGAGGAGGAGTAGAGGGAGGAGAGGGAGGAGGTCGATGGGGGCCTCACCTAGAGCGCTCGAGGGAGTTGGGGGCGGACAGAGAGCAGCAGGGCGCGGACGGCGGTTGGAGGCGACGGCGGCGGCGCTCCGGGAAGCCACGGTCCAAGCCGAGGGGGGGGAGAGGGAGCCCTTGGCTCGGTGTTTCCATTCCCGCCCCCTCCCTGGCCGGAGGAGGACCGGAGCTCCGGCGATCAACGGAGCAAGGGGCTGTTTTTGGGTGTGTTCAGTTACAGAGACTAGGGTACAAAGAGAAAGGAGCTGGAGGTGGAAGAAGCGATAGGAGGGATTGACGGCGGTGGGCGATGGAGAAGGAGCTAGGGTTGAGGCAGAGGGGAGGGCTCGGTTTTAAGGAGCAACGAGCTTGTACGGCCAAACATCGAACGGAGGAAGGAGGGATCGCACGGTGGTGTGATGTTCGTACTGTTGACGTCAGGAAGAAGACAGCGACAGGAAGAGGGGTACTGGGCCAACTGGAAATTGGGCTGGGCTGGCTTTCTCTCTCTCCCTTTTCTATTTGTTTTTCTCTTTTTTTTTGTAGCAAAAATGAAATTGGAAGGAATTGTTAGCTTTTATTGTTAGGAAAAATGCTAGAAAATGAGGGTGGGTTTATTAGGTCAATTACTACCAATTACCAAGTTTGGATTTCAAAATTATTTAAATTTTTTGTGCTGTTTGGAAAATAAACCAAATTAGATGATTTTGAATAGTTAAAATGATTATTAAGTCAACACTTTAATAGAATGACCCAAGTGATTTAATTGGAAACAAAAGATCATAAAATGCTTTGGGTTATTATTTTTATACTTTCACATTGGGTTCTGTTTGGAACACATGGTTTGAATTTGGAATATTTTGTTAATTAATATAGAAAACAACAACTTAATAGGGTGGACCCTATTATTAATGTGATTAAAGTGAGTTGATTGGTTTGGAGATTTTCATAATTTCCAAAGAAGGTGCTGTTGATGTTTTGCTTTGAATTTGAAACCAATTTGGAATTAATTAGTGAAAATAAAGGCACCATTTTATTAGTTGATCAACATGGAATAAAATGGAACAATTTGGTTGTTTTCATTTGTGATTTTTATTCCAAGAGTTGTAACAGAACAAGTATGAAAACAAAGCAGTTGAAATTGTTTGAGTTACGTTGTGAAAACAAAGAATAACAGATGCAAAACAAAAGAAACAAATGCAACAATATGATGACATGATGCAATACCTTAACAACAAGAAATCAAACATTCTAATTGGTAGGTTTTTCATACTTGGGCTGTTACAAAACGCCTCCCCTTGAAGGAATCGCGCCCCGAGATTCCTACTGAGAAAAGAAAAGGTCCGGAAACTTCTTGTGACACGTGAAACACATCGTGCACCTTGGATAGACGTCAGGGAATTTGCAAACCACCGGAACATTTTCAAGTAAAGGGAGAGGTTTTGTATTGAGGGTGTATAGCTGGATAGAATTTGATTAATTTGTAGAATAGACTATCTGGAATGTGGTGATTCAGTAAGTGGAAGGCATACTAAAATCAGCAACAACAACAACCTTTCTGGCCAGATAGACTTGATATTTGGGAAGTTTTGATTAGACGCCGGTAAAAGAATTGATGTGGAAAACAACAACAAGATTTCAACGGACGAAAAGGATGTTGAGAAGAACAGGATATCAACATCGGGGAAAACGAGAACAAAACTCCTGAGGTACTACGGAAAAACCCATCCGGGCTTCTAAAGGATCAATATCTACTGCTTAAGGAATAGAGGATCTGCTTCCGGGGCTTACACGCCTCCGTTCTCAATCGGGAGTAGGCAACATGAAAAATCATGTCACAACCACCTCCATTCCTATGGTCTAGTAGATATAACCATCCTAGAGAAACCAGGATTCGTGAAATTCTAACTTGAAAGTTTAGATGAGAAGGGAAAACAACGTTGCACTTCCTTACCAGAAAAGGGAGGGTGGGTGGGGAAAGAAGAAAAAGAACAGAATTCCTACTCTCACGTTTCATTTTTCCTATATAGCTACAAAATAGTTTCTAGACTCAACTGCGACCAGTAAAAAGGGATCCTACAGGCAGACAGGCTCTGATACCATTTGTCGCACCCGGACTTCTAGGGGATACTCACCGTACGAACTGAACAGTATTTTGGTTGGATTACGGGGCTTACCGGCACCCGCGTCCTCTTACGAGTAGGCCAGCACTTATGTGCGACAACCAACCGTTACTGTTCACCGTCGATGTAAACTATCCCATAGAAATCGGGACACTTCCATTGACGTACTTCAAACCATACACACATGGTACGTCAACGGTGTTGAACAACTGATATCACAACAGATCTCTACGACACAAAAGATTGAAATAAGTTGCAAATAGCTCTCATTAGAGCAGAGATAGCAAATACAATCATCCAGAGGGCACATGCCCCAACAATACATCATTACATCACAGCGGAAGCATTCAACATGTCTGAGTACAGACAAGATCCAAATAGGCCTAAGAGGCCGGAAACGAAAAGACGGAGCCCATCCACGAAGTCTCGGATCCTGCCCGGGTCCGCTATCTACTCGTCAGCAGTCTCGTCATACTCCACGTAGTAGCAGCCATGTAGATCCTCGGAAACGTAGGTCTGCGGAAACCACAGCCCCAAAGGGGTCAGTACATAAACGTACTGGCAAGCAAGACTCACAGTTCACCAAAGTGTAACCCGTCAACACCAAGCACAGATGCTTTGGGTTCAACGGAAGGAAGGGGGTATAAAATATGCTGCAACTGGCTGCGCTAACCATCTACAGAGATTCTACCACTTCCGGCTAACAGAAAGGAGATAAGATCGAGTATTGTAACCAACTAGAAGATAACTTCAAACAAACCCCTCCTGGATCTCGCCCCTTATCCAAAGAAGCAATCCGAGGATAACTCACACAGTTGTATTAAAGGTGAATCAAATTATTGTGTCATCAACCTATTACTAGTCAAGTTATCAATCATTGGGTGTAACAGGTTTGATCATTATGTTTAAGTTGTCCTGAGTACTTGTTAGCCAGTACTTTCACCAAGTAATCCATAACCGCGGAAAACACGGCTTCTCGAGAAGATTATCCCTGCAGGGTTGCACCAATTTGGCCGTACACGTATGAATAACCCGCCAGATGGGAGATCACCCCACCAAGCGGGGCACTCAACACAACCAACCATTCTTCGCATCAAGCCCAAAGCACCTTGGGCGCACGGCTAATCGAGCCCAGAAGAAAATGGACCCTCATAGCACTCTAAGAACGTGTCCCCCTATATGCCGACTACGAAAGTTCCACCCTGGCCTGGGCTCGCAAAAACATGCATGCGGCAAATGGAAAACACGAACTAAATGAGGCGATTTGGACGAGATGCGAATCAGGTCAAGTTGAGGGGGGCGCCCATACTCGCTTCCCACATGCGGTTAGTGCGCTCATCATGGATCAGTAGACAAGACCCTTTTCCTATTAGGGTCGACACTAGCAGGCCTCAAAACCACACAGGGCCTCCTGCCGGTGCCTTATCATCAAATTATAATTATTACCATTAGCATTAACAGGATTGATTGATTAACATTCGAGCCCCCGGTACCATAATAATAGTAAAAGAAGTAACCGACAACAGACTCGAGCAAAAGCAACCCTAAGCATGCTATGTAAGACTAAGGCAACAAGCAAGGGGTTTTAGGTATGGAGATGAGGCAATATCAAGGTTAAGGGATTCATGTGATAGGTTCGTAACAGAGACAACTACCACTAAGGCTAGCAAGATATAGACAACGGAAAGTATCGGTAACCAGGGTTGAAAGGAACACAATGGTTCATGTGAGTGATAACTTGCCTGCAAACCCAGTAGCCTGGTACTGAGCTAACTCCTTAGAAGGGATGTCGTAAGTATCGTCGGTCTCAACGTCGTCGTGTATCCGAGAAGAAGCAAACAAACAATGCAGAAAGATAAACAATCAATATCAGGGCATAGGTGCACAAACATGGGATGATGCATGTCATGTTAATAGATGCATCAAAATAAACTACTTGACAAGATAACACAATTTAATTGGACCCATAGGCAATTGGATTGCATATGGAAAAGATCCATTGAAATAAGTGGAAACAAATGATTTACAATTAATTATTATGTGAGAGTTGCTAGCATGATGCATGCATGATGATAACAACAAAATAACAACAAATAACAATGATAGATGCAAGTGAAAAAGGATTGGAACAAGTTTTGGAAATCATTGATTAAGTTTGGAAAATTTGGTTACTTAAAACATGTCACACAAGTAATTGTTGTTTTCACCACTTGAAATTGTTCAAAATAGATAACAAAGTTCATAATTGAAAAGAAAACAAGATTTTAGTTGGAATACATGTTTCACTTGTTGAAAAAGGATTTCAAATAAATTATTTAGGAATTAAACAAGTTTAAGCAAGAATTAAATGAATTTAATTCAACATGAACTTATTTGAATTTTTATTTGTTCAAAACATTAAGTGAGGTTCATATCTGACAAGGTTATGTTTGTATGGTTTGAAAACATATTTTATATGTCCCAAAAGAATTTGTTTTGATTAAGTTATGAATTTAGCAATATTAAATGATTTAAACAAGGTTTAAATCATTTAACCAATTTTAATTATTCAAAACATGAAACAAATTTTATATTTGGAAAGGTGGTTTAATTTTGCATGGAAAACATATTTCATTTGTGGAAATTGGATTTAAAATGAGCAAGTTATTATTTTGGCAATTTTAAATGCAATAAACAAGAAACAGTTGTTTTCAGCTATTTAAATTATTCAAAACAGCAAACAAAATTTATATTTGTAAAGTACATGAAAAGTTGATTGGAAAACATATTTAGTTTGTTGAATTTGGAATTTTTATTCCCAAGTTATGAATTTTGCAAATTTAAGTGAATTTGACAAGTTTTCAAATATTGCACCAATTTAAAATATTCAAAACAGTAAACAAATTTTATATTTGGATAGAACATTTAATTTGGGACAGAAAACATATTTAAAAAGTTAAAATTGGAGTTGGGATGAATTTCTTATGCATTTTACAAATTAAGATACAAATCTGCCATTTTTACAATATTTAGGGACCTAGAAAGATTAACAGGGGCTTGGAAAAATTATTACAGGGGCTAGAAAGAAATAGAAGGGACCTAGTTGGTGATTTTGTGAAGGTTCTGTGACCAAACAAAAGAAACAAAAAATGTTTGGTTTAATTGGGAGAGGGGGGAGTCGAACCCCTCCCCCTGTGCTGTGCGAGTGGTTCCTCTACCACTGCGGTGGGATCTGCGTTGGTGTTTGGAAGTGAAACGGGGGGGGGGGGGGTTTGAGGTGCGGGCTCGGGATGTTTTTCTGAATCTGCACGTGAACCTGTATGATGCTCTGCGAGCGGACATAAAATGCAGGCGATGGTCGATCTCCAGCGGCTGCTCGCCGGAGAGGGGGCGGCCAAGGGGGAAAGGGAGATGAGGGAGGAGGAGTAGAGGGAGGAGAGGGAGGAGGTCGATGGGGGCCTCACCTAGAGCGCTCGAGGGAGTTGGGGGCGGACAGAGAGCAGCAGGGCGTGGCCGGCGGTTGGAGGCGACGGCGGTGGCGCTCCGGGAAGCCATGGTCCAAGCCGAGGGGGGGGGGAGAGGGAGCCCTTGGCTCGGCGTTTCCATTCCCGCCCCCTCCCTGGCCGGAGGAGGACCGGAGCTCCGGCGATCAACGGAGCAAGGGGCTGTTTTTGGGTGTGTTCAGTTACAGAGACTGGGGTACAGAGAGAAAGGAGCTGGAGGTGGAAGAAGCGATAGGAGGGATTGACGGCGGTGGGCGATGGAGAAGGAGCTAGGGTTGAGGCAGAGGGGAGGGCTCGGTTTTAAGGAGCAACGAGCTTGTACGGCCAAACATCGAACGGAGGAAGGAGGGATCGCACGGTGGTGTGCCGTTCGTACTGTTGACGTCAGTAAGAAGACAGCGACAGGAAGAGGGGTACTGGGCCAACTGGAAATTGGGCTGGGCTGGCTTTCTCTCTCTCCCTTTTCTATTTGTTTTTCTCTTTTTTTTTGTAGCAAAAATGAAATTGGAAGGAATTGTTAGCTTTTATTGTTAGGAAAAATGCTAGAAAATGAGGGTGGGTTTATTAGGTCAATTACTACCAATTACCAAGTTTGGATTTCAAAATTATTTAAATTTTTTGTGCTGTTTGGAAAATAAACCAAATTAGATGATTTTGAATAGTTAAAATGATTATTAAGTCAACACTTTAATAGAATGACCCAAGTGATTTAATTGGAAACAAAAGATCATAAAATGCTTTGGGTTATTATTTTTATACTTTCACATTGGGTTCTGTTTGGAACACATGGTTTGAATTTGGAATATTTTGTTAATTAATATAGAAAACAACAACTTAATAGGGTGGACCCTATTATTAATGTGATTAAAGTGAGTTGATTGGTTTGGAGATTTTCATAATTTCCAAAGAAGGTGTTGTTGATGTTTTTCTTTGAATTTGAAACCAATTTGGAATTAATTAGTGAAAATAAAGGAACCATTTTATTAGTTGATCAACATGGAATAAAATGGAACAATTTGGTTGTTTTCATTTGTGATTTTTATTCCAAGAGTTGTAACAGAACAAGTATGAAAACAAAGCAGTTGAAATTGTTTGAGTTACATTGTGAAAACAAAGAATAACAGATGCAAAACAAAAGAAACAAATGCAACAATATGATGACATGATGCAATACCTTAACAAGAAGAAATCAAACATTCTAATTGGTAGGTTTTTCATACTTGGGCTGTTCCAACAACTTAAGGTATTGGTACATGGCAAGGTTGTCATTTCTTCGGATGCATCCATTGAGAAAGTCCTCCCTTGTCGAGTCCCTTGGCTATTACCTCCTTTCTGTCTTGCAACTTTGTGAACGCAATTTTACATGTGTATTTGGGCGTCATCACGTGCTTGTTTTTCACACCATTTCTCTTAAATTAGCCTTTGTTGGATTTGTGGAAAACGGTATGTATGTAGTGGATTTTTCAAAAGAAACTACATATATTGCCACTTGTCTAGTGGCTAAATCCGATGTCGGGTGGCTTTGGCATCGCCGCTTGGGCCACGTCGGTATGAGAAATCTACAAACTCTTGTGAAGGGTGAGCACGTGGTAGGACTAACAAGTGTGAATTTTTCCAAATACCACCCTTGTAGCTCTTGTATTGCTGGAAAGATGCATGAGAAGAACCATCCCAAGACATCAATCATCTCCACAACTAGACCCTTTGAGCTTATTCACTCTGACCTATTTGGGCCTCCTACATATGATAGTATTGGTGGCAAGAAGTATTCTTTAGTGATTGTGGATGATTATACGAGATACACTTGGGTATTCTATATCAAGAAGAAGAGTGGGACTCAAGAAAAGTTCATCTCTTGGGCCACGGAAGTGCAACGCCAATATGAAACCAAGATATTGGCCATTAGGAGTGACAATGGGTCCGAGTTCAAGAACTACATCATGGATGAATTCTTGAGTGATGAGGGGATAAGACATCAATATTCCGCTGCGTACACCCCTCAACAAAATGGTGTAGCAGAGAGGAAGAATCGCACACTTATTGATATGGCAAGAACTATGATGGCCGAGTTCAAATCCCCATATAACTTTTGGGCCGAAGCTATCAACACCGCTTGTCATCCTTCGTCCGATGATTGGCATGACTACATATGAACTTCTAACCGATAACAAACCCAACCTCAATTATCTTCGATTTTTTGGGTGCAAATGTAAAGTTTACATTAAAGGCACTGGATTGTCTAAATTTGATCCTAGAACTTTTGAAGGCATATTTGTTGGTTCTGCCACGGACTCCCACACTTATAGAGTCTACAACATATCCACCGGGTGTGTTGAAGAATCTATGAATGTGGAGTTTCATGAGGATAATGGCTCCCAAGTGGAGCAACATGATTGTGATGATGTAGGTGATGAACCTCCCTCCATAGCCATAGGAAGAATGAGTATAGATCCGCATATACCCGTTGGGGGACACCTTGTGGCAAAGGAGGATGGGACTAGCTCTACGCAAGTGGATCCCTCTACATCAACCATCAATCAAATGGTAGACCAAGAACAAGAACAAGACCTTCAAGTTGATACCACTCATCAAGAAAGTGATCAAGATCCACCCAATGATAATGGTGGAAATGAAGTTGGTTACTCTTCACCAAGAACTCCACTACGGACAGATCATGGACTTGATGAAGGACATGATGAGGATGTTCCTCCAAATAAGAGTCCCGATGATGCACTAATTTGTATCATGACTCGTCAAGCCTCAAGATTGCAACAAAAGTCACATTATCAAAATAATATTATTGGTGGCTTGGGAACACTACCAAATTCCGCGCGGTCTGGGACGTTTCAATAACGTTGCGGATGGGCTCCGAACCGTCGCTAAGAGAAATCTACGACGGTTTATGCAACGAAGTGAGAACGTCCCTGATCGACTGTCACGGACGATTCTGCGACGATTAAGTTAACACTAAACCGTCGCGAGCTACTGACTGGCCCAGCACAAGGCCCAACAAGGAGCTGATGCATGTAAAATGCATACATGAACTTTGCATGTTATTACTTGTTTTTCCTACATATTAGCAACTTATATTCATGTTTTATAATGATTTGGGGGATTTTCTAAACAATCCCCCTTGTTTTGGTTCTAACCCTGTTTTTCTAGAAAACGTACTTTTTAGTGTTTGAGACTTTCCGGGAGCTTCGGGACTCCAAAAAGGGCAAGGCCAAAGAGCACGGTTCAGAATTTTTGAGGCGAAGACCATGGGTCAAAGTAGATGGCCAAAAGGCCAACCAGGTGACAAAGAGGACCCTCCACGCGGCTAGATTCCTTGGCCGCGTGAGAGGCCCCCTTTTTGCCCCCGTGGCTCCGATGTCGTCGATCTTTCTTCTCCTGAGTGTCTCGTGACCTAAAAACGACTATATAAAGGGTCCCCGGCCTTTTAGAGCAGGAGGCGGCACCGAGAGACGAAACCACGAAACAGAGAGACAGAAGGCTGCCGCCGGAGAAGATTGGAGGGGGAAACGCCGCCGGGATCACCCCCGGAGGGCTCCACCCCCCTCCGGCGTGTTCATCATCAACATCTACAGCAAGATCAGCTCCATCTCTCCACTGTAATCTCTTGGCAAACACGATGTATGATGCAATACTATATTCCCTCAATGTATTGTGTCTCCCCGTCTATGTTTGAGTAGTGAATTGTTCTTGGCAATGGTGAAATAGTTCGTTGATTGGTTGCATACAAGTTTGTTATCTTCTATGATTATCTTTATGTACAATATATGAGTGCACGCATATGTTGGGGAATGCATGTAAGGTGATCACCGGTAGCATAATCGAGTGGTGGTGACTTGAGAGTGAGACCAAGCCACAAAGTTAAGTTATTGGGGGATATATATAGGGGACCTTAGAACGTAAGGCTATGGTGGGACTTTATGTCTTAATCAATCTTGTGTAGTCATTTACTTGGCCACATGATCCATCATAAGGGGTTGTAGATCATTTACTTGACTATACCTATTCATGGCTCCTTCCTAGAAGAAACAACTAAGACTAAAACATGTGCTTCACTAATTGTGACAACCACACGAACGAAACACCTATTGCTAGAACACTTGCTCCCTTGAGATACTTGAGATATTTGCTGCTTGCTACTTGTGAAACTTGCTTAGAAACTTGCTTTAGGATTATTTGTATTTTAAACTTGCTTCACTAGTTACTAGACAAACCACACTCCACGTCACTTGCTTTTAATCAGTTAGTTCCTTTTAGTCAAACTTATTGCTTTGCATAAACAGCCATATAAGAGGGTTATAGGGCTTTAGAGAATAGATAGCTTACCTTCAGCTCCTCGTGGGTTCGACACTCAAATACTTATCGAAAGGTACTACAATTGATCTTCTGCACTTGGCATTCATCAAGAACTTTTCTGGCGCCGTTGCCGGGGAGCGTTGTGCTAAGCTTTTATTCTTGTTTGCATTGCATACTAACATATAAACCTAAAACACAAAAAAAAATTATAAAATGGAAAACAACCAAACAATTTTAGAACTGTATAATATCTACCTTGAATTAGGACATGACTAGCAAAAGTGCCCGTGCGTTGCGACGGGTGTCCATGTGTTGCGATGTGTTAATTTTTAGTTTGGCATGACACAGTCTCTTACGGCGATTGTAGTGTCCATAGCCGATTTGTTAAGTTTGGATGCAATTCAATCACTAATCAACCAGGATCCTATTAAGAAAATATCAACCAGGATTATCTCATATACATGAACATGATCTCTTTACAAAAATTCAACTAGGATGATCTCATAGAATTTAACCACAAATTAACCAGGAGTACAATTCAGTCACATTGTTGCATATGCAAAACAAAGCTAATAGATTGATGCAAATATTTGTAGGCTGGTAACCAAACTCGCCCCTAGCAACCTAGCAGTGTATGCCAACCGTGTTGCCATGGATTTGGCTGAGTGTAGGGTATGAGAAAGCGTCCCGTGTCTCCCATGTTGGTTGCAACGGAAGGGATTTTGGTAGTACACATCTTGGCTAGTGAAGCGTAAGCTAGTTCTTGGAACATCGACAACATGATTGGCATCAATTTTAGTTACCAGAGGAGGTTACGGTGATCCTAATTAGCTTTGGATAGCCGATTAGTTAGCTTTGGATGCTATTCAATCACCAATCAACGAGGATCTTGTTCAAAAAAAATTAACCAGAATTTTTTCATATATACAGAATCAGCATCTTGTTCAAAAAAAAATATATCAGGATTATCTCATATATAGAATTTAACCGCAAATTAACCAGGAGTACAATTCAGTCACATGCTTGCAGATGTAAAACAAAACTAATAGATATATGCAAATATTTATAGATTCCATGTCCAGGTTTACAGATGCGGCACAAATCTAATAGATTGATGGCAGTATATCATGTGCTACCCACTTCAATCATAGTGTTTTTATCTATCAATAGGAAATTCCTACCAGACATTGCGTAGGAGCACATGACATGATATGCATCAAGATTAGAGTTACGAAATACTTATTGTTAGAGATATATTAGGTGTACGTATCTTTGGTAGTTTAGGATTTGTATCAATCTCCTACTCTATCTCTACGAGGCTTTTTGCCCTTCAAGTTTGTACCCCAATATATACTCGCCCATGAAGCTCAATAATACATCCATCATATTCCGTCAATCTCATCCTTCTACATGGTATCAGCCTAAACACGATCTAACCCTAGCCGTCACCGCCGCTTCCGCCTCGCGCCGCCCCTGGGACGGATCTCTATGATCGTCGCCGGGGGCTGAGCCGCCCGTACCTAGGGTTCGTCCGCCGGTCCCGTGGATCGGCTGGCCTAGAGCGTCTTTCTCTCCGCCGGTCGCTTGGCCGGCGTTTTCTTTTTTGGTTTTCCGATTCAAGATCGGTTTGCGTCGCCCGCCGCCACCGTCGATCCTTACGCGCCTCTACACCGACACCGGCGCGATTACGGGCCTCTTCATCGACATGGCGCAGTCTCACGCCACGCGGAGGCCGTAACGGCCATCCATGTGGCCTTAACGGCCGCCTTCCGTGCGTCTACCCGCCCGTCGCTTTGTGTCGGTCGTCATCGCCGCTGCTCTGATCGGGACTCCTCCAATACCCCGCCTTCACCGTGGCTGCCTCACGCACGGTGCTGCCTTGGCCGCTTAGGCACGGCGCTGCGTTCGCCGCTCGGCCTCCACTACCCAGCCTTACGTCATCATCATCGTGCTGAGCGGCGCATCCTCCACCTCGCGAGCAAGCGGATTGATCACCCGCCCGCGATCCATTCCATCCAGGCTGCGTGGCCGACCCGTACAGTCGTCTGCGTGCGCCTCCGCAGGTTCCCGTGAAGACCGTCCCTGAGTATGCGTCTATCACCGATCGAGCAAACGGGCTGCCGCTGTGTCGCCCCATCGGGCCGTAGCGCCGCCGCCCCGTGGTTCTCACCGCGGCTGCATCACCCCGCGCGTCGCCGCTGCGTCGCTCCTCCGGGCCGTAGCGCTGCATCACACCGTCCCCGCCGTCGCCCCGAGCTGTTCCAGCGGTTCACTGGCGGTGCGCTGCCGCTGCGTCGTCCCTTCGGGCCGTAGTGCCACATCACGCGGTGCCCGCCGCCACGAGGCCGTTCCCGCGGTTGCCCTGACGGCGTGCTGCCGCTGCGTCACCCCTTCGGGCTATAGCGCCGCAGCACACGCGGTCCAGGTCGCCGCACCGAGGTCTTCCCGCCGTCGCCCCGACACGCACGTCGCCGCTGCGTCGCTCTTCGAGCCGTAGCGCCACGACGTGCGGTCCACTCCGCCGTCCCCGCGCGTTGACCTCTTCGTGGTATGCGCCGCGCCGCCTCCCTAGGCGCGGGAACGCCACCGTCCGCGCGTGATCTTTTTCGAGTTGTTGGGTTCTTCCTCGCCTACTACGAGCATCGCCGCCGCGCTTCTACACGTGACCGCCGTGGCCCTTCGCGGGCTACCGCCTCCGTGTCTCTCCTAACGGCAACCGACATGGCCCCCCCACGGGTTGCCTTTGGTTCCGCCGACTACATCGACGTCCACCTCTTCCTCTGCTCCGACAACCGTGGTTCACATCGGCACCTTCTCCCCCACGCCGATTGGCGCTGCAACCGTCGTCGAGCCTTCGTCCACGACGTGTCCCCGGGCCCGGCAAGCCTGGTGCGACGCCTCGTCAACATCGACTTCGTCCTTCTACGCACCGCCGTCATCTTCCTCGACCACTTCCTCTGCTCCGACAACCGTGGTTGACATCGGCACCTTCTATCCCCACGCCGACTGGCGCTGCAACCGTCGTCGAGCCTTCGTCCACGACGTGTCCTCGGGCCTGGCAAGCCTGGTGCGATGCCTCGTAAACATCGACTTCGTCCTTCTACGCATGCCCGGTGCTGGCAACACTGGCGCGTGCCTTCGTTCACGACGTGTCCACGGGCTTGGCAAACCCGGCGCGACGCCTCGTCCATACCGTCTTCTTCCCGGCGCACCACTACTTCAACACCACTGCGTCTATGTCTAACTTGGCGCCTCCTTGCGCCCCGCGGCTACACGGCCACTACCTCGACACCGGCTACCCCCACTCGACATCGACCTCGGCAACCCTCGCACGGCTACCTCGACCACGGCTACACCACCCTACGCTCTCGGCTACCTCGACCTCGGCACAAAGGGCTATCATCCCGCCTTGAGAAAGGGTGCCGAGGTCGAGGTAGCCGAGAGCGTAGGGTGGTGTAGCCGTGGTCGAGGTAGCCGTGCGAGGGTTGCCGAGGTCGATGTCGAGTGGGGGTAGCCGGTGTCGAGGTAGTGGCCGTGTAGCCGCGGGGCGCAAGGGTTGCCGTGTAGCCGCGTGGTCGAGGTAGCCGTGCGAGGGTTGCCGTCCGGTGGCGGTGTCTTGTGCGCGTGCCGGGAGAAGGAGAAACAGACGAACCGTTTTTTTGTTTTTGACTTGGCGGTGGCCGTGTTGAAATTTCTCGTCACGACACGTACAGGTTGCCGGGTGGGTGTTGGTCTCTCGATCCTTTCCGCGATGAACTCAGACAAGTACTGGAAACGGGAAGAATTCTCACAATGCAAACCAAAAGTGACGGACAAAAAAAACACGACAGGGAAATTTTTCATCCCCGGGTCCCCTGCTTGACACGTGTCCCATTTTTTGCCCAAATTCCGCTTTTGCTCCCGTAGCAAAAAAAAAGTCCCGCTTTTGCTCCCGTAGCAAAAAAACGTTTCACCCCTAAAAAGAACAGGAAAAGGTCAGACCTCGCCGGAGACTCGCCGGAGACCTCGCCGGAGTTACTGTAGCAATTTTGTTTTTGCTACAGTAGCAAAAAGTCGATTTCACCGGAGCCGTCACCAGAGACTTGCTCGCCGGAGGAATAGCAGAGCAAATAAATTATACTAAAAAAGAAAAAAAAATAACCTTATTGTAGCAAAAAAGTTAGTCTATTAGAGCAAATAATCGGACCTCGCCGGAATTGTGGTAGCAAAAAATTTGTACAAAAAAAGCACAAAAATTACACAAAAGTAGCAAAAAAAATTTGGCCTCCGGGGAGCATCATCTGCCGCCGATTGTAGCACGTTCCTCTGCAGCGATTCCGAGGGCGAGGCTCACCGGCATCGTGGAGCTCTTCCTCTGCAGCGTGTCGAGGTCAACTGCCTCACCGCGCCGTGGAGGCGCTCGAGCAGTTCGCTGTACCCACGCCGTGGAGGCATGGTCGGCGACAAGCGAGCTTGGAGGCGCGTAGGATCTGCGGCGGCCGAGCTTGGTGACACGGTATGATTAAGAGAGCGGTGCGCGGCGAGGCTTCCAAGGCCGAACTCGACAGGGCACTTGCGCTTCGCGGCGTCGGCCGCCGCCGGCGAGCGGAGCGACCACGAGAGGGTCACGCTGCGGCTGCCCCACCATGTGCGGGAGCAGGTGCTGAGAGCGCGCCGCCTGCGCCATGCCACGAGCCTGATCGACCTCTCCGTCATGAGCCCCGAGGGGAGCTCCCGTGGAGGACGGCGCGCGGGTGTCGGAGGCAGCTCCGCGCCAAGAGCGTGATCCTGGCCGGCCGTGACGAGGCATTTGAGCAGGTACACCTCCCGGGGCTCGAGACGACCGAGGAGCTGCTCGCTCGACGCGTCGCCGAAGAAGGCCGCGACGAGAGGCTCGGCGTCGAGCGCGCGGAGTTTGTGTAAGGACCCCAGACCGGCAGTCTGAAACCCTACGTATGCATACATTCACGATCCCAGAAAGATCAGTCGTGAACAACATACACAGTTGGCACACAGAAATACATCATCCATTACACGAATACATAAAGGTATTACACAAATGATCACATGATCAAGTTGAAAACAACTGCCAAAAGGGCAGGCAACTTAACAAACACAGCGGAAGACAATTAAAACACAACGTAGTTGAGCCCAAGTCACGCCTTAACCTACAGGCTGCTGACCCGGAGACGATCCTAGTTCGCAAAGCCGTCAACTCCGTACTTCTCTTCATAGATCTCCTTCGGAGACTCCTTCTCCAAATCTGATAAGTAGATACCAGGGGCGAAACCATAATGAGTACATTTGAATGTACTCAGCAAGACATCCATCATGTCACTTACCAACATGCAAATATGCTTATATGGTGGAATAGGTAGGCTATAAATATGGTTCACTATCAATGGTGTTCATATATGATGACACCACAGTTGCAGTCAGGTTAATCTGTATCTTCGTTGAAGAAGATACTTCAGAAGAAAATAATATAGTTTTATTTCTCTTGTAGATATCACATGTACAAGAGTTTTTGTAAAACTTTGTTAAGGAATATTTTCTCTTTGCAAAACTTCTTGGAATCAGTTTCCAGAATTCTTGCTTAGAGTAGAAAAGGTTTTCTTTGCAAAGCATTTTGTTTTGTATAACATCATCTGGCTTTTCATCATCCACGATACCTCCACGGTATAAGTTTCCATTCCTTTCCGAACTTCCCAAGTTCAATACATCCTTTCCAAAAATTCCCTTTCAAAAACTTCCTTTTTGAAAACATTGACACAATGCTAGCTACATGGCCATTCAACCGTCCATATCCGAGGACGCGGCTATCTCGAAATAGTTTTACTCTGCAGAGGTGTACACACTTCCACCAGATCCAGAATCCGCCATGAAACACCCATGGACTGTCCTCAACCTATGAGAACATCAGATAACTGATCTTGACTATCCACTATGTACAAGCTAGAACATGACTATCTCTTCAATTGGGGTTACCCCTCCCTGGCAAGCCGTGTCCCACACCGCCCAAACAGGAGACTCAACTGCTGCATCCGGAGGGAAAATTAATCCCACACTTTAGGTGTCCCGTCTGCTCACTCCTAGCGACACTTCGGTTCGGAGGATCCAATCCTCTATAGCACTTGAGATAGCTCACATACTAACCATAACAAGTTTTTAATCAAGCCCCTACCCATATTGGGGTAAAGTGGCAGTACGATAAAGGTTGTCCAGCGAAGACTAGGTTATGTGTCATTTTTGAAAACACCACTTTCTCAAAAATGACCACTTCCACATTCCTCCGGAGAACAAGGATCCGCCTTTTCTCCGGTTTTTTTTCCGTAAAGCCTTTGTTTTGTAGAATCACAATTTTAGGGTGTCCACTTAGGGACTAGTATATTTGATGGTAATAAATACCATATGGTGGCTTATGGGCTTGGTATTACCAAGTTTAACTACTGGCATGATAGTAACCTATAATATAGTATAGTAGTAAATTCCACATCAAAAATAGTTTTGATAATCAAGTTTTTTGTAAAACTTCAGAGGTAAAACATGCATGATAGATAATGGTAAGTATTGTATCAGCAAGCAATCAGGATGGCTTGCCTGGTATCTCTTGTGTCCCTGGTTTTGGAGTGACTGGAACTTGAAACAGAGTTTCACGACACTTCCTTCCTCTTCGTTTTCTAACGCCGTAAAAGGAATAAAGGACACACATTCAGAACCAATCAAGGCAAGCAACAATGCATAACCATACATACAGCAAGGAAATCTAATAATAACCAATCACACAATTATTAATGGAGGCAATCAATCAAACAAAACTATTTGGCAGAAATGCCATTTAATAAGACAGCTCAAGGTTGGAGGAACATATCTCACAACCTTAATATCATGGATTCAGTGGGTGTGCCACTCTCATACCAAGATATTAATAAACCCAAAATACACTTAGTTTCACAAGGGTGAGACTACTGAAAGTATATAAAACATGCACAAAAATAATTATGGCAATGGGTCTATCAACCAAACAACAAAAAGAAAAGGGTAGCTATCCTACTGAGTCTAAATTCACATCAAGAATAATTTAGGCACATGATTTGCAAAAGTTACTTGTACAAATCAGTGGGCCTACACAAATGTAACAAAGTAATAGACTCATCACAAAACACATAATTTCTCATAGTGAGAATAATAGAAACTATGACTAAAAAGGAGGAATCCTTATAGACATGTTTCTACTAAAAATTTGCTATGCAAGCAAGCATAATAAATAAAGTACTAAAATGAAAACAAGGAACCATGTTATCATAATGGGAATGAAAACATGTCCTCATGCAAGGATACATAAATATCTACCAAACACAAGTTGGCAGGAAAAATAATTCAATACAAAAATGCTAAGGAAAACTAGTACTACTCACACATGAAGAATCAATGGATGCATTTCAATCAAGTAATTGAAATACAACCAGAGGGTCCATGTTATAAAAACAGTACTGAAAAACATATATACTTTGTATAACAAAAATATCCCATTTGATAAAACAAGTCATCCATTTTCAGGGCAACTCCTACATACTAGTGGTAATAAAAAGGGCATTACTAGGGGAATCAAACAACAACCCAAAGATGGATTTTTCCTAGCAAGCCACACATTATTATAACCACTTACAAACAGAAGCATACCCATTTCTGTTTAGCACAAAAATTCCCAAAGCAAAACTACTAGGCACTCACTAGTTATGAAACTATATAAAAGAAATACATCTAGTTTGGGGAAATAATGTTTCCACCAAAAATGCAATGAAACCAGTGGGTGTTCCACTAGCATAACAAGGCATTAAGAGGTCACAAAGCCTCTGGTCATACTTGACAAAAATTAGCAAAAACCTAAACTAGCACCTAGTGCAATAACAATACTAGAAGAAAATAATAGGGTGCTTAAATAAGCAAGGCAATGCTACTCATGCTATTATTTCCACACAAGTGAAAACTTTAGGGATCAAGTATTCATAATAACATCATCAAAATGCTACTGGTCCTATGAACACAATACAAAAATATGTGGCTACACAACCACAAAAACTTATGTCAAAAATTCCTCACATGAGGGAATTTTTCCAGAACATTTTTATAGTCATGACAAAGCTACTCATGCTTTTCTACCAAATCAAATGCAAGCTAGAAGAGGTGATAACAACACAAAATAAGTACCAGCATGGTACTGGATCCAATCAAGAATACAAGTGCTTGCACATAATTTTATCACTCAAAAAATTATTATGCAAAAATTAACTAGAGAATAATCATATGTTAATAACCAAAAATCATACTTCTTCTCAAATCAAGTCCACACATTCTAAAATGCTAAAAATAGAAAAGTAACACTTAGAAAACAAGTTCACACATCTTATACATGCTAGAAAACAATATTGAAATACAAAAATATAATCATACAATTTAATTTCCTAAAATGCCAAAATGGCAGAAATATGCAAAACAAAGATCTGTCCACCAAAATTTATATGATGCTCTAAAAATTAAACCCTTCTAGGTTTGGATAGTACTAAACATATACAAGACCATCCAGTTGAGTTTGCATCAAAAATCATTTTTAATAATTTTATAAAAATCACCAAAGTGCTCTCTGGTGTTTTACCAAATTGCATGCCATTTCAAAAATACAATGAATTTGGAAACGAGGTTAACTTCTTTAGTTAGGAAAATTCAAGGGCTTTCCAATGCAATTGGCCTCACTTCATTCTGAGTTGTAAAATAAAAATGGTTCTCATTTTAGTGTTTCTGGTACCTGTTGCCAAATCATTTTTCAATTCAAATCTATCCATCCAAATGTAGATCTACAAGTTGGAGGTGGTTCATATTTTGTTTCTTTACATCTGTGAATTTTGGTTTGGTAAAATTCATCTTTTAAGTAGGTTTTTAGAGCTAAAAGTAACCAGGTACTTTCTGTGGAAATTTAAATAGGAAAAAGAACAAAGGATGGGCCAGATCTAGTTTTCTTGGGCCGGCCAGATCTTTCTCACCGCGGGCAAATCTAGCCCAACGACGCTGACACGCGGGCCTGGCCGCCACGGGGCTGCCACGCGAGCACAGCAGGGCCCCACTGGCCAGTTTGACTCTATTGCGCGCGGGGTCAAGGGCTGACGCGAGCACGACGTCGCGGTGGTGTCATCCGCCGGCGGAATGTCTCCGGCGAGGCCGCACCACTCGTTTCCGGCGACCATTTCGCAAAATAAAAACTTCTACGCGACGCCTACGACGAGGGGAACCGATTGAGTCATGTTTCGCTTCCCGGGAGGGCGCCGGAGAGCGGCGGCATCGGCAATGCGCGGCGGCCGGAGCACACGTACGGCGCTACGACGAACTAAAGGGAGAGGGAGAGGGGAAACGCGACGGGGAGACGCGGCTGCTCACCGTGAACACGTTGCGATGCTCGGCTAGGGAGGAGAGGACG
Organism: Alopecurus myosuroides; assembly: GCA_028641055.1. Classification (NCBI taxonomy): domain Eukaryota; kingdom Viridiplantae; phylum Streptophyta; class Magnoliopsida; order Poales; family Poaceae; genus Alopecurus; species Alopecurus myosuroides. The sequence goes on along the minus strand of CM054057.1, from coordinate 236,454,632 downwards.
CGAGTCGGCGGCGATAGCTCGCCGGAGCTCCGTCGGGCTCGAGGACGAACTTGGACGGCGCGGGCACTAGGAGGCGATTCGGCTCGATTCCTTCGTCACCGAGGGGCTACTCGACGAGGCGGAGATGATGGCGCTAACGGCTGCCGGCGGCGAGCTCCCGTTTGGCCGAATCGACGGCGGCCATCTTCCCTAGGGTTTGGTATCTTGGGAAATTAGAGAGAGAGAGAGGGAGTGAGCTCTAGGGGAGAGAGAGGGGGGCAATGGGGAACACAAGCACATGGGGGGGCCTCTTTATCCTCGAGGAAACCTTCTACTCGAAGCAATGGTGTAGGTCTTCTGTTTGCTACAGCATGGCTAGAGGTAGGAGATGACTGGGATTTTATTTAGGTCCCTGCGATTTTACAAACAGGTCCCTGTCTTCACTGAAAAAAGATGTTTTCACTAGTCAAACAAAGTTATAAATTTAAATCCTTTTGCCCAAAATTCTAATTAGTTAAGATACACAACATATGTGAAAATTGGCTCAATTAGATAAACTTGATAATTCAAAGTTGTTCAAATTTGAATTCTTACAGAAATGGACATTGAATTTATTAACCTACTTAGGAGCTTCCAAAAATGATAATTTTTGGCACACATTCCTTATTTGGTGTGTTACTTATGTGGTAGAAAATTCAAGTCATTTTGAGTTACTTCATAGAACAAACTTGTTCAAATTTCAAAAAGGTGCTGTCAAGAAAACAGGGGTTTTTGGCAACTTAACTTATTCAAAAACTTGTGCCCTTTTGGTTTTCATCCTTATTTATGATATAGAGCATGTGGTATTTATTTCATGGCATTTGGAAAAAGTTTGTAGAACAAACTTGTTCAAAATCCCAATTGTTGCTGTGGAGAAAATTCATGTTTTCAGGGCTTTAATGGATTCAATTCTTGGTCTCCTCTTGTGTGTGTTCCTTATTTGATATAAGGAAGCAATGGTATTAATTTCAGATCATTTGAGGAAAGTTTCCAAAAGTAACTTGTTTCAGTTTTCTGTTTCTGGAAATATTGGAATTTCTATTTAATAAAGCACTTGGCTTTTCTTTAGCAATGCTTTGCCAAAATATTTATGTGACTAGAGATAGCAAGTCAATGCTCTCTAATACCTTTGTTTCTAAGTTTGCAAGGTTGGAAAAACATTTGATAATATTTTGGTGAAGCATCTAAGAATGCCTCTTTTTCTGATAATCATCTATGGAAATTTATTAAGTGTTTCCTATTTCTTAACTTGGGCCTTGGAATTATATTCAACAAGTATTGGATTCATAAGATGTTTTTGGAAAACTCTTTGATCAATATTTACTTTAGAAAATATTGTCAAAGTCATTGGAACAATATGTTGAATATTTTTATTTTCAATTTCTTAGCCATGTAAGATTATATAATTAGTTTGTTTAGTTGCACTCAAACAAATACAATCAAAGTTTAATTGTCAAGCAATTAGCAAAACAACTGTGTTAACAGGTATTCCAAAATTGGGATGTGACAGGTCTTCCCCCCTTAAAAAGAATCTCGTCCCCGAGATTCACAAGCGAGGACTAAGGGAGGGCCAACAAACACAATGTTAGTGTTGGAGTGCAGGTGCTTCCCCCCTTTGACTTTTCTTGGGAGGTGGGGTACATCCCTAAATTAGCAAATTCACTATTAAAAGAAGTACACCAGTACTTGTTTTAGGTCCAAAACTTTTGTTTCCTAGTTTGAACAAAAATTAAGGTTAGTGCAGAACTACCTGGAAAAAATACCGTCAATTATTACATGAGTTCTTAGCTATATCCCACATATTACATAACACATATGGGGTGGTGTACCACCCTCATAACAAGGTATATAAGAAGCTAAAAATATATCTTGTGGGTGCAAGAGGTTAGGTTGCTAAGGTAAAATAAACAGACAGAATAATACCCATGGCAGTGGTTATTACCCACCACAAGCAACTATCACTTAATGTGTTCATGATTTTAGTTGGATGTTTTAGTTTCATAAGATACTCTTAAGCACAATCATAACACCAGTACAAACTCATGTTAAGGTAAAACATTTAAACAAAATCCAATAAGCAAGCAAACAACACCACAGATGAATAGACTATTTATTCACTAGGTTATTGTTTATTAGAGGTTTTGGAATCCATCAATCATGAACAATTAGCAAACAACCAGTAGCTAAAAACCAATGAATACAATCATAAAGGTACTCAAAAATACCATCTTCACACAAGATAAAACTCCTATTACACAGGCATAAAAGAAACAGGACTGCACAAATAACACACTAGTATGAAAAAAACTACACCAGCATGCTATACGAGATAATCATATCCTATAACCATAGGACATGCAACTAAATAATTCATGGCATGATAACAGAAGTAATAACTTCCTAAACATGCTATATCAACACATCTACTTATAAAATAAACAGAGGGTAATACTAGAGCAAAAATCACCATTTTCTTAGTGGTGAAACTAGTTTCACTCTAGAGAAGCAAACAATGCTATCATGATGTTTAAACTTAAACAAGCAAGTCATGAATATAAGTGTACCTAAATAACAGTACACAAAGCTTACTTATGTTAGTAAGCACAAACATCAAAACAATCCCATGATACAACTATTAAACATGCATAAATTAATTCTAGCAATTTATGTTTTTCTCTAACCAATTGCTAGCAAACAAGCAAGGTATAACTCACACAACCAGTAGCTATGTAATTAATGAAAAGTTATCTAAACATTTTCAAAAATCCATTCACTCAATTTAAAATTATTCACAAACAATCTACCAATCAAGAGGAATTTATTTTATTTGCGAACAATTTAATTTTAGCACACGATAGTGAAACATTTCTTAACATGATACCCCTAAGGAATATTATGCTAACAAAAGGATCACACCTAAACATATTAGTATTTACTAATAAGAAATAAACTTCTCACTTGCATAAGTGAAAACAAACAATTATATTTTCCATGGTGGAAAAATAGAAATCCAACACATAGTGAAACATGCTATTTTCACACATGTGTATGGTTGGGGATTTTCATCCTCAAGCCAAAATACAATGGGACCAGTGGGCTATGGCCTACTAATACCAAGTAAAAAATAGGTACTAAGCCTCTGGTTACTCATGAAAAACTTTGCTTACAAGATAAAAATATAAGGCTATTTAATCTAGTGAAGCAATACTAGTGCATACTGATAGCAATTCTTACACATGCTTTATTATTAAAAGACATGCAAGCTAACATAGGTACAAGCATCAAAATAACAGTACCTAAATGTTACTTGACTCAAAGAACACATAGCACAAAATCTACTAAGAAAGTATACACAGATCTAGCTCTCACAATTACCTCCAAATAATAAACTAGAAGGTAACAAATGCTATTTCATTTTCATTCGAGTTTCCAATCATGCACACACTTTATAGGGTAGATTTATTGTAATAAAACAATATAATAACAAGTCCTAACAACTCCATATAAGTTAGGAAGCAAGATTGAATAAAACACAAATTCATTTCAATCAAGAGCACACAAAGAAACAAAAACAGGAAAACTGTTGTTTCCTAGATCTATTATAACTATTCCATCGTTCACTTAATTTCTAAACCACGAATATCATAGTACCTACAATGTCTACCAATATTTGGTTTCCAAAGTAGATACACAAGATATCCTATTGACTAGTAAACGAATGGTCATCATCTTAAATTCTCGTGACTTCTCCTTTTTAACCACTAGATCAAAAAGTGTCTTAAGTCACTTAATTCCTTGGTTTAGAAAGAGTTGTAAGTAGTTTGCCTGCTTTGGTTAGGTGTCAACCTAAGATTAGGCAAAGCATGTTAGTCTTGTTAGCTTTCTATTTAATCATGTTTGTCCGACAAGATACGACTAGCGTCATCGTACGTCGAATATTGAATTGTGCTCTTTTGATTGGCTTCTGAGGGGATTGCGCATCATGGCATGTGAAGACTTCTTTTTGCACCTTACTCCAGAGGAGGGAGGTATATAACTTTTGAAATGCAACGTCTAGCCAACAGGGTAAAAAGAGTCTTTTGCAAACAGACAAAACAAAGAGGTTTTGGTCAGTATTGGTTGGTTTTCTTCACGCCTTTCCTTCTTTGAGGGTTGTTGTTGTTGGAGCTTTATCTGTTGGAGTGCATCACTGGTAGCAATGCTAGCAGCTCGTGTGGCTTGATGGTCCTCTATTATTAGGTCCAACAGTGCTTTCATTGATGGTGGGGAAATGGTGGTGGTTCACGACGGGTGGCATTATGAAGCGAAAACAAGTATAAGTTTAAGCAACAAATTCTTGTTTTTGAATGCTATACAAAAATTTTTGCTTGCAAAAATTTAACACGAGGCGATTCAAAAACAAGAGCGGGCAATCACAAATCTGCAAATTTTGAGCACCCCACAAACATATAGAAGCCTAGATGAACCAAATTCTACACCAAACAACAGCACAAAGTCCTACGGACACACATAAGCAAGCCAAAACACACAAGCAAGGCTCCATTGGAGCTACGTCGGGGGATGATCCAAAATCCTAGTAGTGGCTGAAGAACTATATCTACTTCTGACCATCATCACTGTAGAGCTAGGCAATTATTTTGGTCTTCTCGGGACATCGGCAAGTATAAAAGTTTTTGTATGAAAACAAGATAAATAGAAGTAAAGTTTTGGTAAAACTTTATGCAACAATCTGTTTTTGAAACTCCAACTATTTTCTGGACAGAAAACTTCAAAGACGAGAGATGTTTCAAAAACAGAGCGGAGCAGTTGCAAACAAGTAAGAAATAAACTCTTAACCGAGAGAGATACTAACTCTATAAGGCCCGCCCTTCGAATCACTGTTCAAGGACGCCCTTGATATGCATTTAGAATCTTTTGAAAAGATAATAAGGAGGGAAAATATACTAAAATTCCCTAAGATAAAAATAATGTAGATAGTAAATAGGTTTTTACTCAAAAATACTTTTCTTTCCTATCTGACGTCCATGCTAACTAAGGTCTCCTAAGGTCAGGATGGCTCTGATACCAACTCTGTAAGGACCCCAGACCGGCAGTCTGAAACCCTACGTATGCATACATTCACGATCCCAGAAAGATCAGTCGTGAACAACATACACAGTTGGCACACAGAAATACATCATCCATTACACGAATACATAAAGGTATTACACAAATGATCACATGATCAAGTTGAAAACAACTGCCAAAAGGGCAGGCAACTTAACAAACACAGCGGAAGACAATTAAAACACAACGTAGTTGAGCCCAAGTCACGCCTTAACCTACAGGCTGCTGACCCGGAGACGATCCTAGTTCGCAAAGCCGTCAACTCCGTACTTCTCTTCATAGATCTCCTTCGGAGACTCCTTCTCCAAATCTGATAAGTAGATACCAGGGGCGAAACCATAATGAGTACATTTGAATGTACTCAGCAAGACATCCATCATGTCACTTACCAACATGCAAATATGCTTATATGGTGGAATAGGTAGGCTATAAATATGGTTCACTATCAATGGTGTTCATATATGATGACACCACAGTTGCAGTCAGGTTAATCTGTATCTTCGTTGAAGAAGATACTTCAGAAGAAAATAATATAGTTTTATTTCTCTTGTAGATATCACATGTACAAGAGTTTTTGTAAAACTTTGTTAAGGAATATTTTCTCTTTGCAAAACTTCTTGGAATCAGTTTCCAGAATTCTTGCTTAGAGTAGAAAAGGTTTTCTTTGCAAAGCATTTTGTTTTGTATAACATCATCTGGCTTTTCATCATCCACGATACCTCCACGGTATAAGTTTCCATTCCTTTCCGAACTTCCCAAGTTCAATACATCCTTTCCAAAAATTCCCTTTCAAAAACTTCCTTTTTGAAAACATTGACACAATGCTAGCTACATGGCCATTCAACCGTCCATATCCGAGGACGCGGCTATCTCGAAATAGTTTTACTCTGCAGAGGTGTACACACTTCCACCAGATCCAGAATCCGCCATGAAACACCCATGGACTGTCCTCAACCTATGAGAACATCAGATAACTGATCTTGACTATCCACTATGTACAAGCTAGAACATGACTATCTCTTCAATTGGGGTTACCCCTCCCTGGCAAGCCGTGTCCCACACCGCCCAAACAGGAGACCCAACTGCTGCATCCGGAGGGAAAATTAATCCCACACTTTAGGTGTCCCGTCTGCTCACTCCTAGCGACACTTCGGTTCGGAGGATCCAATCCTCTATAGCACTTGAGATAGCTCACATACTAACCATAACAAGTTTTTAATCAAGCCCCTACCCATATTGGGGTAAAGTGGCAGTACGATAAAGGTTGTCCAGCGAAGACTAGGTTATGTGTCATTTTTGAAAACACCACTTTCTCAAAAATGACCACTTCCACATTCCTCCGGAGAACAAGGATCCGCCTTTTCTCCGGTTTTTTTTCCGTAAAGCCTTTGTTTTGTAGAATCACAATTTTAGGGTGTCCACTTAGGGACTAGTATATTTGATGGTAATAAATACCATATGGTGGCTTATGGGCTTGGTATTACCAAGTTTAACTACTGGCATGATAGTAACCTATAATATAGTATAGTAGTAAATTCCACATCAAAAATAGTTTTGATAATCAAGTTTTTTGTAAAACTTCAGAGGTAAAACATGCATGATAGATAATGGTAAGTATTGTATCAGCAAGCAATCAGGATGGCTTGCCTGGTATCTCTTGTGTCCCTGGTTTTGGAGTGACTGGAACTTGAAACAGAGTTTCACGACACTTCCTTCCTCTTCGTTTTCTAACGCCGTAAAAGGAATAAAGGACACACATTCAGAACCAATCAAGGCAAGCAACAATGCATAACCATACATACAGCAAGGAAATCTAATAATAACCAATCACACAATTATTAATGGAGGCAATCAATCAAACAAAACTATTTGGCAGAAATGCCATTTAATAAGACAGCTCAAGGTTGGAGGAACATATCTCACAACCTTAATATCATGGATTCAGTGGGTGTGCCACTCTCATACCAAGATATTAATAAACCCAAAATACACTTAGTTTCACAAGGGTGAGACTACTGAAAGTATATAAAACATGCACAAAAATAATTATGGCAATGGGTCTATCAACCAAACAACAAAAAGAAAAGGGTAGCTATCCTACTGAGTCTAAATTCACATCAAGAATAATTTAGGCACATGATTTGCAAAAGTTACTTGTACAAATCAGTGGGCCTACACAAATGTAACAAAGTAATAGACTCATCACAAAACACATAATTTCTCATAGTGAGAATAATAGAAACTATGACTAAAAAGGAGGAATCCTTATAGACATGTTTCTACTAAAAATTTGCTATGCAAGCAAGCATAATAAATAAAGTACTAAAATGAAAACAAGGAACCATGTTATCATAATGGGAATGAAAACATGTCCTCATGCAAGGATACATAAATATCTACCAAACACAAGTTGGCAGGAAAAATAATTCAATACAAAAATGCTAAGGAAAACTAGTACTACTCACACATGAAGAATCAATGGATGCATTTCAATCAAGTAATTGAAATACAACCAGAGGGTCCATGTTATAAAAACAGTACTGAAAAACATATATACTTTGTATAACAAAAATATCCCATTTGATAAAACAAGTCATCCATTTTCAGGGCAACTCCTACATACTAGTGGTAATAAAAAGGGCATTACTAGGGGAATCAAACAACAACCCAAAGATGGATTTTTCCTAGCAAGCCACACATTATTATAACCACTTACAAACAGAAGCATACCCATTTCTGTTTAGCACAAAAATTCCCAAAGCAAAACTACTAGGCACTCACTAGTTATGAAACTATATAAAAGAAATACATCTAGTTTGGGGAAATAATGTTTCCACCAAAAATGCAATGAAACCAGTGGGTGTTCCACTAGCATAACAAGGCATTAAGAGGTCACAAAGCCTCTGGTCATACTTGACAAAAATTAGCAAAAACCTAAACTAGCACCTAGTGCAATAACAATACTAGAAGAAAATAATAGGGTGCTTAAATAAGCAAGGCAATGCTACTCATGCTATTATTTCCACACAAGTGAAAACTTTAGGGATCAAGTATTCATAATAACATCATCAAAATGCTACTGGTCCTATGAACACAATACAAAAATATGTGGCTACACAACCACAAAAACTTATGTCAAAAATTCCTCACATGAGGGAATTTTTCCAGAACATTTTTATAGTCATGACAAAGCTACTCATGCTTTTCTACCAAATCAAATGCAAGCTAGAAGAGGTGATAACAACACAAAATAAGTACCAGCATGGTACTGGATCCAATCAAGAATACAAGTGCTTGCACATAATTTCATCACTCAAAAAATTATTATGCAAAAATTAACTAGAGAATAATCATATGTTAATAACCAAAAATCATACTTCTTCTCAAATCAAGTCCACACATTCTAACATGCTAAAAATAGAAAAGTAACACTTAGAAAACAAGTTCACACATCTTATACATGCTAGAAAACAATATTGAAATACAAAAATATAATCATACAATTTAATTTCCTAAAATGCCAAAATGGCAGAAATATGCAAAACAAAGATCTGTCCACCAAAATTTATATGATGCTCTAAAAATTAAACCCTTCTAGGTTTGGATAGTACTAAACATATACAAGACCATCCAGTTGAGTTTGCATCAAAAATCATTTTTAATAATTTTATAAAAATCACCAAAGTGCTCTCTGGTGTTTTACCAAATTGCATGCCATTTCAAAAATACAATGAATTTGGAAACGAGGTTAACTTCTTTAGTTAGGAAAATTCAAGGGCTTTCCAATGCAATTGGCCTCACTTCATTCTGAGTTGTAAAATAAAAATGGTTCTCATTTTAGTGTTTCTGGTACCTGTTGCCAAATCATTTTTCAATTCAAATCTATCCATCCAAATGTAGATCTACAAGTTGGAGGTGGTTCATATTTTGTTTCTTTACATCTGTGAATTTTGGTTTGGTAAAATTCATCTTTTAAGTAGGTTTTTAGAGCTAAAAGTAACCAGGTACTTTCTGTGGAAATTTAAATAGGAAAAAGAACAAAGGATGGGCCAGATCTAGTTTTCTTGGGCCGGCCAGATCTTTCTCACCGCGGGCAAATCTAGCCCAACGACGCTGACACGCGGGCCTGGCCGCCACGGGGCTGCCACGCGAGCACAGCAGGGCCCCACTGGCCAGTTTGACTCTATTGCGCGCGGGGTCAAGGGCTGACGCGAGCACGACGTCGCGGTGGTGTCATCCGCCGGCGGAATGTCTCCGGCGAGGCCGCACCACTCGTTTCCGGCGACCATTTCGCAAAATAAAAACTTCTACGCGACGCCTACGACGAGGGGAACCGATTGAGTCATGTTTCGCTTCCCGGGAGGGCGCCGGAGAGCGGCGGCATCGGCAATGCGCGGCGGCCGGAGCACACGTACGGCGCTACGACGAACTAAAGGGAGAGGGAGAGGGGAAACGCGACGGGGAGACGCGGCTGCTCACCGTGAACACGTTGCGATGCTCGGCTAGGGAGGAGAGGACGCGAGTCGGCGGCGATAGCTCGCCGGAGCTCCGTCGGGCTCGAGGACGAACTTGGACGGCGCGGGCACTAGGAGGCGATTCGGCTCGATTCCTTCGTCACCGAGGGGCTACTCGACGAGGCGGAGATGATGGCGCTAACGGCTGCCGGCGGCGAGCTCCCGTTTGGCCGAATCGACGGCGGCCATCTTCCCTAGGGTTTGGTATCTTGGGAAATTAGAGAGAGAGAGAGGGAGTGAGCTCTAGGGGAGAGAGAGGGGGGGCAATGGGGAACACAAGCACATGGGGGGGCCTCTTTATCCTCGAGGAAACCTTCTACTCGAAGCAATGGTGTAGGTCTTCTGTTTGCTACAGCATGGCTAGAGGTAGGAGATGACTGGGATTTTATTTAGGTCCCTGCGATTTTACAAACAGGTCCCTGTCTTCACTGAAAAAAGATGTTTTCACTAGTCAAACAAAGTTATAAATTTAAATCCTTTTGCCCAAAATTCTAATTAGTTAAGATACACAACATATGTGAAAATTGGCTCAATTAGATAAACTTGATAATTCAAAGTTGTTCAAATTTGAATTCTTACAGAAATGGACATTGAATTTATTAACCTACTTAGGAGCTTCCAAAAATGATAATTCTTGGCACACATTCCTTATTTGGTGTGTTACTTATGTGGTAGAAAATTCAAGTCATTTTGAGTTACTTCATAGAACAAACTTGTTCAAATTTCAAAAAGGTGCTGTCAAGAAAACAGGGGTTTTTGGCAACTTAACTTATTCAAAAACTTGTGCCCTTTTGGTTTTCATCCTTATTTATGATATAGAGCATGTGGTATTTATTTCATGGCATTTGGAAAAAGTTTGTAGAACAAACTTGTTCAAAATCCCAATTGTTGCTGTGGAGAAAATTCATGTTTTCAGGGCTTTAATGGATTCAATTCTTGGTCTCCTCTTGTGTGTGTTCCTTATTTGATATAAGGAAGCAATGGTATTAATTTCAGATCATTTGAGGAAAGTTTCCAAAAGTAACTTGTTTCAGTTTTCTGTTTCTGGAAATATTGGAATTTCTATTTAATAAAGCACTTGGCTTTTCTTTAGCAATGCTTTGCCAAAATATTTATGTGACTAGAGATAGCAAGTCAATGCTCTCTAATACCTTTGTTTCTAAGTTTGCAAGGTTGGAAAAACATTTGATAATATTTTGGTGAAGCATCTAAGAATGCCTCTTTTTCTGATAATCATCTATGGAAATTTATTAAGTGTTTCCTATTTCTTAACTTGGGCCTTGGAATTATATTCAACAAGTATTGGATTCATAAGATGTTTTTGGAAAACTCTTTGATCAATATTTACTTTAGAAAATATTGTCAAAGTCATTGGAACAATATGTTGAATATTTTTATTTTCAATTTCTTAGCCATGTAAGATTATATAATTAGTTTGTTTAGTTGCACTCAAACAAATACAATCAAAGTTTAATTGTCAAGCAATTAGCAAAACAACTGTGTTAACAGGTATTCCAAAATTGGGATGTGACAGTTTGTCGCTCTGGGAGTGCGCGGCGCGCAAGCGCGCCCGGGCGGCGGAGAGGTGCGCGACCTCCGCGGTGAGCGCCCGGTCGCGGCGCGGCTGCTCGGGGGAGGTGCCGGGCCCGCTGTCGAGGGGGGAAACGGTGGAGACGCGATGCTGCGAGCGCGAGGGCGGGGATGGTGCGGGAGACGAGGAGGGTAGCACGGAGAGGACGTGGTCCCGGCGGTGTTGTCGTCGAGGGGGGCAGAGAGGCGGGAGGCGCGGGGAGAGGAGGTGGAGGTTGGGAGGAGGCGCCGGGCGAGAGGACATTAGTGGAGTGGAGGAGACGAGGATACTTGAGATATTTGCTGCTTGCTACTTGTGAAACTTGCTTAGAAACTTGCTTTAGAAACTTGCTTTAGGATTACTTGCATTTTAAACTTGCTTCACTAGTTACTAGACAAACCACACTCCACGTCACTTGCTTTTAATTAGTTAGTTCCTTTTAGTCAAACTTATTGCTTTGCATAAACAGCCATATAAGAGGGTTATAGGGCTTTAGAGAATAGATAGCTTACCTTCAGCTCCTCGTGGGTTCGACACTCAAATACTTATCGAAAGGTACTACAATTGATTTCCTGCACTTGGGAGTCATCAGGAGCGACGTTTTTTTCGTCGCAACGTGTGTACACGTGGCATCGTATTTTCCGTTACCCGTTACGGGCGTCGCTGATGTCACTTCTACTATTCCTGATGTCATCATCGTCTTGACATTTTTAAAACGTCGCGATCGAAAATACCATTACGTCCGTTAATGACGTCATAATAGGTGTTGCGTTTATTTTCTCATCGCGGGTTCAAGCAGTATTGGGTGCCACGTGTCGCTCTCATAATGTTCCACGTATACGCTTATTCTCGACGAAATTATAACGTTGTCCGACGGTTCGACGTTTTAGTTTGTCGTAAGACGTTGCGAATCATGAGCCAGCACGTGTATCAACACGACATGTCCACGACGAAACGTTTCCGTGACGTGTTTTTTTTCGTCGCGATTTCCATCCAATAAGGTGCCGCCTCATAGACCTACCATATAGTACCATGTGTCCTCGTATTCATAACCATGGAAAATACTATACTAGTTTTCACAGCAAAACAAACACAACAAATACATAAATTCCGAATAAGGTCACAACCTGGCGCACCAGCAAAGGCAGTCTAATACAGTTCAACAGACAACAAGCGGTTTCACAAAGGGCTACTCAGTTCCATATCTCGGATGAACTTGAGCCAACATGCCACCAATAAGGGTTTTGTACATTTCTTGACTCTTCTTCATATCTTTGTGTTCCTCCGTCATACGCAACAATTATTGTCGATGCTTCATCCTATCTACATCAGCTTGTTCCTTGGCCTGCTTCAACTCTTCAACTACAGACTGCAGGTCCTGCCTCTGTTTTCTCTTATAATCAAGTTGAAGGTGAAGCTGACACTTTGTTGCTCTTGCACTGGTTGTGACCCCACCTATGGTATTCAGGAACGAAGACTTTAGACGGCCCTTGGTCAGCACGGCAGCGACGGCTTCGGCGGCAGAAAGAGGTTCCTTGATAGCGCCATCTACTGAAGTAGGTTCTAGCATATTCACTTGCATTTCTTCCTATAAAGCATGTAAAAGTTTTAGAAGAAATAGAAGCTGAACTAGCTTGTAAGGAACATTGATATCATGACAAGCATGTAAGGAACATGTATGAAAAATAGCATGCAACAAGCTTGTACATAACAAAGATGCAAATAGCAGATGACAAGCAATTAAGCACGCATGACAAGCTTGTAAGTAACATAAATGAAAAACATCACATGACAGGCATGTAAGTAAACATGACTGAAATCAGTAGACGACAAGCATGTACAGAACATAGATGAAATTAACAGCTCACAAGGATAGATGAACTAGCAGATGACAAACAAGCAGCATGCATATTAATGAACTATGAGATGACAAGCATAGGTGAAATAGCTGACTAGAGGAGTTTGCATCAGAATTCACAAAGGTAAGCATCAGTATGTATCTAGAAGAATCTATTGAGGTAATTGTTGATCCCAGAGTTAAACAGAATTCTGAGGGACTTACAATTGCTCTTTTCACGGGCGAAGAGAATCCACGTGTCTTGTTGTTGTGCTTAGCTTTGAACAATTCAAAGGCATCTTCCCCCATGTCGCAGCAAACCTCGTAGCTACGAGAACCTGTGGCACTATGGAACTGGACGGCATGTCTGCTTTGCCTGGCTTTCATACAAGCCATCTACATAAATGAAGTATGAACTGATTAGACACAGTCCATGTTATGGAATAGAAACAGTGGCAAGATAGAGTGAACAAAGACAGTACATGTTTCCTCACAGAGGACCAGTTATCGACTAACCTGCACCATTCTGCTTCGCTCATGTGTCCAACTGCATCAGGTGGCGTTCGTACAACTCTACTCTTGTCTCTAAAACTGTCAAAAAATTCTTGCTTCAGAATATGGCGTCTTTGTCTTGTACAGTTCTTGAGATGCATCAGAAGTCTCTCGGGTTCAGATGAAACTTTGACTGAAACAAAAGAAAGAGCACTTTTCAGTTATATGAACAGCAATGGAACGAACTGGAAGGTTGGGTTACAAAACTTACAGACACATGGCCGTGGTAGGACGAAAATATATCTTCCCTTCCCTTGTACTCTTTCCAATGGAGGAAGATAGGGACAGTGTGCTTCACAGCTAATGAACACGCAGTAGCATACATGGAAGCAACCTTTGGGTCCACTGGCCTTGTCTTTCCTGGAGGTATAACAATTCTGATCCTGTTTCCTTTGGACATGTTTCTTCTCCTCCCACCCGCACCACTGGAAACAATGTCTTCACATGGGTAATCTACAGAAATTGTGGCATTGCTAGAGTTAGTATTCTGCATTTTGGATTTCCCTCCGCACATGACCCCTCGTAGAGCATGCAATCTCTATGATATGTCATCTTGCTCTTCGTTGCAGGCACCTTGCTCCCCGACTTGGGAACCTTGCCCCTCGCCTAGGAATGGTGGAAGCTCGCCTTGCACACTTGGCAGCTCACCATAGGGAGGTACCTGCTCGCATTGGACGGCTACCTCCTCACGGTGGTCAGCCTCCTCCTTCTGTTGGGCAGCTTCCAGCTGGCCATGGGCAAGTGCGTGCTCGCCTTGGGCATCTTCCTGCTGGCCTTGGGGAGCTGCCTCCTCGTCTTGGACCACTGGTCGCTTGAGTTCGTCATCTGCATACGGATGGACATGGGCAACTGCATGCTCGTGATGGGCCTTGACGCGCTTGCATTTACAACCACGTACACCAGGAGTCATCTTTGTCCTACCAGATGTACTCTTGACTCTAGTGTTCCTAAGATGCACGGTTTATATGTACCAAATCAACTAGGATAGTAGCACAAAATACATGGCAGAACAGTAATTAAGCCAGCAGTTCCACACAACATAAGTACCTTTATTGTTGAGCTATCATACAAGGCATGCCTTATCTAGATGGTGGACATGGTATAAATGGAAATAAATAGCTTACACTATAAGTATAGAATTGATGATTTATGCGAATAAATGAAAATAAATAGCTCATACATGTTCTTTACAAATAGCCTTATCTTTCATTGGGATGTGACAACATAGAGTTAGAAAATCTTAGTGATGTAATTCGCTGTTTGACCATATCAGTAATCTAATTTGTGGACCTAAGTATGATAGGATCGCAGGAGAAGTGATCTTAAGATTTATACAAGCTCGAAAATAAGCAAACTCTGACCAAAGGAACTTGACGGCTACCAGGCCGGCGAGGTGGAAGATCTTGACGACGACCTGGATGGCGAGGTGGAAGATCTTGACGGCGACCTGGACGGCAAGGTATCAAATCTGAACAGCGAGGTGGCAGATCTGGATGGCGTCCTGGACGGCGAGGTGGAAGCCCGGGAAGGCGAGCTGAGTGGCAGGGTGGAAGACCGGGGACGGCAAGGTGGAAGCCCGTGAAGGCAAGCTGCACGGCGAGGTGGAAGACCGGGGACAGCCATGTGGAAGCCTGGGAAGGCGAGCTACAGGTCGAGGTGGAAGTCCGGGGCGGAATAGATGGGGTTTAGGAGGAAAGGGGTATTTCGGACAAGAAGAGGAGGGGAAATTTTGGCGAGGGGGCAGATAAGAGGGAAAGGTTCGAAATTTAGGGCGGCATAGGCGGCAAAGTTTTTGGTAGATATTTTGGGTGGGCGGCGCGAAATTTTCTGCGCCCGCCAGATTTTGGTATATTGGCTAGAGAACATTGGTGACCGTTGGATACATGATGAATGGCCTAATAACCATTATTGAAATATGTTATTTAAGGATAATGGGAAGACATCTATAAATTGCTGACATAATATTACTAATAAATAAATTACCCTACCATTGTCTTGGGTGTTCCTTGAGCCTAACCTAACACACCCAAACGATTGGTTCCACTTTACTACCCCTTTCCGGCTCACGTAGAGGGGCCAAAACGGCAGTTCCGTCTTTTTCCCCAGCGGGGCTATGGTTTCTCCGGAGAGGGGGCTCTGGAACGTCTGAATGCCACCACAACACATGGAATTCCATAACATGTGTGTTAGAGTGTGGCATGGGTCTTTGATGCCCAAAATTCCCTCGCTCTTTGTGCTAGGGTTTCACCGGCATCGGATTCTCTCTCGCGGGTTCCAGGACTGCTTAATGAGAGCCCGAAACTCCTGGATCTAACGGAACTGGGGGAATCTTGACAAGAGGTGGGCCCTACCATTTGTCTTGGGTATTCCTTGATCCTAACATATCATGACCAAACAATTGGTTACACTTTGGTACCCCCTTTCGGCTCACGTAGAGGGGCCAGAACGACAGTTTCGTCTTTTTCCCCAGCGGGGCTATGGTTTCTCCGGAGTGGGGGGCTCCGGATCGTCTGAATCCCACCAAATCCCATGGTATACCATACAATATGTGTTAGATTGTGGAATAGATCTTGGATGCCGAAGATTCCCTCGCTCTTTGTGTTAGGGCTTCACCGGCGTCGGATTCTCTCTAGCGGGTTCCAAGACTACTTAGAGCCCGAAACTCCCGGATTTGAAGGAACTACGGGAATCTTGCCAAGAGGTGGACCCTAACATTTCCTTTGGTGTTCCTTGTTCCTAACCTAACACAACCAAACAATTGGTTCCACTTTGCTACCCCCTTCCGGCTCACGTAGAGGGGCCAGAACGGTTGTTCCGCCTTTTTCCTCAACGGGGCTATGGTTTCTCTGGAGGGGGCTCCGGATCGTATGAATGCCACCAAATCACATCGTATGACATACCATGTGTGTTAGAGTGTGTCATGGTCTTGTATACCCGAGATTACCTTGCTCTGTTTGTTAGGGTTTCACCGGTTTTGGATTCTCTCTGGCGTGTTCCATGACTACTTACAGCCCAAAACTCCCGGATCTGACGGAACTGAGGAATCTTGCCAAGAGGTGGGCCCTAACATTTTATTGGGTGTTCCTTGGGCCTAACCTAACACAACCAAGCAATTAGTTCAATTTTATTACCCCTTCCGGCTCACGTAGATGGGGCAGAACGACAGTTTCATCTTTTTCCCCAGCGGAACTATGGTTTATCCGGAGAAGGGGCTCCAGATTGTCTGATTGCCACAAAATCCCAGTGCACGCCATACCATGTGTCACGGGATATTCACGGTAGACGTTACCGGGGGTAACTTAAGATGGGGCAAATCGACTCTGGTGTTTGGGAGAGGGTTTAGCTCAGGGGAAATCATATCAACTGGTGATCTGGAAGTTTCAGGCTCCAATGTCGCCGAGACTCCGATCTAGGGTTACAATGTTTTAGCTCTCGTATACCTAGGATACTCGAATACCTTGAAAAGCTTGGTCTCTTTGCCCTAGGAGCCGGTTTATATATTACCCGGCTCTGTGGCTTCCCATACAAGACACACCCGGAATCCTACCTGAAACCCACACATAACCCTAAGTTTCCTAACCGTGGCCCCCAAGGCGTGGATTACGAGATCCGCACTCTCCTTTGGGCCTCCTGGGATATCCTTCCTCTTGGGCCGGGTCTCGTGTGATCTCCATCTGGCCGGGTCTCATACAGGCATGGGCCTACCGGGTTACCATCCCCCCAACAGTAGTCCCCAGAATAGCTTGGGCATCTTGGGATCAACCATGAAGCGCACGCTATTCCCTGCAAAATAACAAACATTCATATCCATAACACACCGGGTTAGATTGGTTTAACTATAGCCAGGCCTGCTCGTTGGGCGGTCCATATAATAACCCTAATTTTCATTCGAGCCAAGGTATCATTTCCCGGGTTAACACTCCAAGGAAACATAACATAACTCGGCCTCCATTTCTCTGTCGGCTAATCCGAGTAACAACGCCTCAAATCTGATTCTCTTAGCCAGCTTGATCGACCCGGATGTCACGCAACAATCACCAAGATTCTTATCCCCAAATTCGCGGGCCGGATCAAACCCTCCCGAAAATAGCTCACTTTACCGTTTGGGGCCTAGGGTTTTCCCTGCACCTATAAATAGGCCCAGGGGGAACCCTAAAAATCCAAACACCATTTCCCCCTTCTTCTTCCTCCCGCTCACTCTTGCCTAAATTCGCAAAAACGAGCCTTAGCCACCGAGCTCATCGCCGTGCGTGCCGCCAAGCTCACCGCCGGCCGCCACCCGCACCTATACCCGCGCATCCGTCCGCGCCTCTATCCGCACCTCCGTCCACACCATTGGAGCTCGCGACGCATCTCATCTCCATCAACAAATCGCCGCCGCCACGCACGCCGTCGTCCGCGAGCCGCCGTCGCCGCGCACGCCCCCGTCGACGGACCGCCGCCACCGCGCGCTAAGCTCCGTTCCGGTAAGCTCCATTGACTTTTAGATCTAGGTTTTCACCTTCTCCAATCCTAGGTCAATGTTCATCTTAGATGCACTTTTCCACTTAGCCTATATCTTCCTTCCATTGCTCTTATGACTAGATGCATTTTTCCAAACTACAGATCCGTACTTATCCGTACTCAATTTTGTTTTAGATCCATTTCCATGGCTCCCAAGGCTAGCGCCAAGCTCAGGGGAAAAACCCCGGCTTCGAAGAAAAAGCCGGGTCAGTCGATTTCCGTCAACTGGGCGAAATCGACTCTTACCAAGGCGAAACTCGAAGAGCTAGCCGAGTCTCGGGTTCTGCCCGCAGAGTCGGACATCCATTGGAGGACGCCTGGGGAGGAGACCCGGCCTTCACCCGGTCCAGGTGAGGTGGTTGTCTTCCTTGAGCACGTGATCCGGAGTTTCTGCCCCCCGGGTCACCCCTTTTTCCGCGAACTTCTGGACCACTACAAACTCCGAATTTTTGACATTGTTCCAAACTCGATCTTAAATATTTGCCACTTCATAGTTCTTTGTGAAGCCTACCTCTGCATTCCCCCAAACCTTGCTTTGTTTTTGGAGTTATTTCAGTGCAAGCCCTGCCGGGAGAGCACGGACGGGCCCCTCCTCGTCTGTGGGGGGTTTCGATTCAGAGACGTAAAAACTCTCCGATGCCGACTCTCAGCCTTCACACACATGTGAAGCACTGGCAGAAGACTTTTTTCTACTGCCAAGACACATCCACACCCGGCCAAAAGCCTTTGCCGGGTTTCTCAGTTGATACTTTATCCCTTTCCGACAATCTTAGCTCTTTCGCACCCAAAGCCGACAGACAGTCAATCCAGCCCCTCCTTCACAAGCTTGTCGTGTTAGTAGCCCAGGGTCTTATTGGGATAAACTTAATCAAGACCTGGATCAGCTGCCGGATCCAGCCAAATAGCGTACGCCCAAAGCTCATCTGCGAGTATTTCGGCCACCTTACCGATTCTCTCCGATACTCGGAGAAATCATACCCGGCCGCAGATGTAAATAAGGCCATGAAGAACTTCTTGGCCGAGAAAGTTGATGTCATCAAAAGCATCTCCGGACTCGGCCCCTTTCGCGCTCTAACCCGGCTCCTCCAGTAAGAACCGATTATCACCTTCTATACCGACTGATCTTTCTTATGTACACGTACTAACTTTTCTCTGTTGTTTCTCGATGCATTCTGGAAAATTGCCACCCCTCCCCCTTCTGAAAACTCGGAGGAGGAGGAGGAACCGACTGACAGCGATGAAGGTAATTCCGGGTCTCTGCTTAATAAATACTTTGTTAGCCTATTAGACCAAAATTCGTCTCCTTCCGACAATGCCCCACCATCACCAGCGCCAGATGATAAAGACGGCTCTCAATCGGAGGAGAGCGAGGCAGAGCCGGAAACTGAGGTTGGCCAGAAGAGGAAACCCAGGAAAGTTGTTTTCAAGGTGTCGTACTCCTCCATGACCTCAGAGCCGTACTCCTATGCCAATATGTGCAAACTCAACAGGTATCTAACCACTACATCATCTCTGAAGGACACGGTCCCAGCCAAGCGACGGGCAACCCAGACTTCTCCGGGTGATGATCCCCTCAATCCCGGGATCCCTATGTCGCCCGCTCGCCGAGCCGGTACTCCTTCAACTTACTCTGCCTACATTCCTCGAAAGTATCCATCTCCAAATCATCAGTTAGCCGGACAACTCCGAGTCTCACTATTCGATTCTTTATCAGTGTCATCCGGATCCAGTAATGATCTTCCAAGCGACTTTGTCTTGAATACCGGGTAATTCGCATGCTTTATTCGCCAATATCTTTTAATTTCCGCATTTCCCTTTATTGTTCACTAACTTTTTGCTTTCATTTCCTCAGGGCCAAGGTTACACTAAGTGACCAAGAGGAAACCCCTGCTGATAACCGGCTATGGAAGACCCGGAGAGTGCCACTAAGCCGCCATTTGTTGAAGAGCAAGAGCCGGAAGACACGGCCATTCCCAGGACCGAGTCTCCTCCGCCCATGCATCAGTCGGATGACCCCAACGTCGAGTTTCTTGGGTCACAAAGGGCATCTCCTGCTCCCAACACCCAGGCAACCAGAGTCGATCCGCTGAAACAGGAGGCGACCCCACCACCCGGTAACCAAAACCCTAGCTCTTCCAGGCCGGCTTTCAGCGGCATTGACTTTGAAAAGGTGTTGGGGGAGTACTACTCCCTGAAAGCGACTGAAAAAGATATCATTGAGTCTCTGGCAGCTGAGCATCAGGTATCTTAACTAATACTATGTACATACCCGTCCTAGTCCCCAAGTTCCGGGTGAACTGTCATCAGTTTACTCGGTACTTTTGTAGCCATATAACCGCTCATGTGCAACTTTACCCTACTGTCGACTGATGTTTCCTTGTCTTTTTTCAGGTTTATGTGACCCGGACAGATGAGGTGTGGGCGAAAACCAACGAACTCCTGCGTGTTGAGACCAAACTTCATGAAGAGCTAGAGGCCGAGGTCAAAGAGCTTTCTAAGGAGTGCAAGAAGTACAAGAAAAAACTCCATAACGCTGAGGGGCTTTCGAAGAAACTCTCGACCTTTATATCCGATACTTACAACAGCTCCATCCTTGGTAAAGCACACCTAATCTCCTGATTATCACTTGGATTTCTCATTTTGTAGGGTCTTTAACCCGAGTCTCGCCACGTTGCTTTTCTTTTCATTCCGCAGGTCCGGGTGAAAATGCTGAGGAACAAGATGATATCGAGAAGCTAAAGACACTTAAGGCTGTTATCCGGCAATTCTCGGTGGGGACAAAGTGGACCCTCGAAGCTGTGAAGTGGACCGGCACTTATGGCGGCGTATCCAAGATGCTTGAGGCGTACTCGACAATCCCTGCCTGGATTGATCTTTGGAAGCGATCGGCGTGCCGGGTTGGAGTGATCTGTGGCCTTGCGTTGGCAAAAGCCTACTATCCGAAACTTGAGCCGGCAACGCTAGTGAACGGGTTTCCTGAGTTTAACAATGATGGTTCGAGGTTCTCAGTAAAGGACCTCAAAGCCATCAACACTCAGATTCGTCACTCGGCCAGCCTGATTGCCGAGAAGCTGGACGTAAACAAGTTCACACCTCCATATGACGCTGAAGATAAGCCGGTGCGCTCTGATTTTCCTGCCCCCGTTGATATGTTGGCTCGGTACAAGGAGGAGGTTGCCAAGAACAAAGCCGAGGCCAGCTCTGCGCCAACATCAACGACTCTAGTTTTCCCTCCTCCCGCTCGTGCTGATTCCGCGGTAGACCCGGACGCAGAGGCAGGGAAGGCTGCAGGGGAGAACATGGAAGACCCGGCTGCCAAGACTACCCTTGGAGACTCGGCTATGGACGCCGAGTAATGTTCTCGTCTTTACCAACAAACACTCATTCGGCCAATAGGCATTTGTAATATGCCTGCTACACTTGTTTATTTGATAGTGCGCCTGTGCACTTTTGATACTACTCCTTTGGTTTGTAATACGTTTAAACTTCTATGGCTTTGATGGCCCTTCTGGTCATCCCTTTGGTATGCACTTTTCAACCTTGTGTTTGCATATTTTTGTTTTTCTACACTTTTTGCAATAAGTTTTCTTCCAAGTCCCCAAGACTCGGTTTCCGGGTCTTAGGGTTTTTTGACTGGGTGAACTTTGCTTCTTAAGTCCCCAAGTTCCCAAGACTCGGATTTTTGAATTTTGAGTTCATTAGCTAGATAACTTGTTGCTTTCTCAAGTCCCCAAGTCCCCAAGACTCGGATTTTGGAGTCTAGGGATTTGTGGCTTAAGAAAACTCCATGTCCGGCTAAATCCCCAATTACGAGATTATTTGAAGTTATGCTTAATACACTATGAGTTTCCGGCTTTTTGCTTTTTACTCCGCATAACTTGTGGTTTAGATGACCCTTTTGACCCTCTTTGCTGTAAGCCGGCTTTCGCGTGGATACTCAATGTTGCTTATAACTCTATGAAAACAGGGTCAGGCAAGTCCCCATGGGCATCATGACTCATTGAGTTTATAGGCTAGCAATCATGCCACTTTGTTGCGAGTCACATCAAGCTTAAACAAGAAAGGCCAAGAAAAGTTTGGCTCTATTGTCCAGGTTATGAGATTGCGACTGTACTTATTACAAGTAATCAGCCCTCACACCTTGATGGCATCGTGGCCGGGTCTGAGTTTGCAAATGTGCTATTCAAACAATCAGCCCCCAAGACCTAAGTATATACTATGAAATACTAGGTTTTACAGATAACTTAAAAAGAAACGAAAAAGAGGATATAAACCTGACACTATATTTCTCATAACTCGGTAATTATAACTAATTAAATGTAATATACTTACCTGGTATAAATCATGATTAGACATAGAAAAAACATGCAAAAGAAAAAAATACAAGAAAAGTAAGAACCATAATGACTTAACCATCTTTTTATTGATATGAAAAGGTTAGGTCAGCAGGCCGCCTCATTAAAAACCCTCCAGTCCCCTTAGGTACCCTGGATAGGAAAAAAGTGCGTCTGAAACATGTTGCATGTTACATCGTGCAATACAACATGAAAATCAAATCTATGCTAAGTATAGTAGGGACGTAGCCGAGCCACGTTCCATGGTCTCTCTCGCTCTTGCATAGATGAAGTGGTATGGGTGGTGTCATTGACGGTATCCGACTCTTCCCTTGCATCTATCAAGTAATATGATCCATTGTGCAAATTCCGGCTTATGATGAACGATCCCTCCCATGGGGGAGATAGATTGTGGTTTCCTTCCTTGGATTGTACTAAGTGCAACACCAGGTCTCCTTCCTGGAAGACCCGGGTTTTGACCCGGCGACCGTGGTATCGCCTTAAGTCCTGCTGGTATATGGCGGATCTCTCCAATGCTTTCTCTATGTGCTCCTCTAGCATATCCACAGCGTCTTGTCGGGTCTTCTCGTTTTCAACTTCTACGTAGGCCGCCACCTGTGGCGAATCATGGATGATATCACTCAGAAGAACTGCTTCTGCACCATAAACCATAAAAAATGGGGTCATTTGAGTAGATCTGTTAGGTGTGGTCTTAATTCCCCAAACCACGGAGGGTAATTCCTCAACCCACGCTCCGGCAGCTCTGCGACACGGGACTCGTAGTCGTGGTTTCAATCCTCGAAGTAACTCCTGGTTCGCTCTTTCCACCTGCCCATTGGCTTGCGGGTGGGCCACGGAGGCTACATCAAGCCGGATACCATTATTTCCACAAAATTTCTCCATCTCTCCTAAGGACATGTTGGTTCCATTGTCTGTGATTATACTGTGAGGATACCCAAACCGATAGATGATTTTCTTCAAGAACTTGACAGCTGTAGCCGCTTCACAATTTGTGACTGGCATAACTTCGACCCACTTGGTAAACTTATCAATAGCCACCAGAAGATGAGTCTTTTTGCAAGGAGACATGTGAAAGGGGCCTACCATGTCCATACCCCAAACCGCAAATGGCCAAGTCAATGGGCTTGTTCGTAGCTCCATAGCCGGCACATGTGTTTGTCGAGCGTACCTTTGACATCCATCACATCTTGCCACCAAGCGTTCCGCATCCGCTAGCGCCGTGAGCCAGAAAAAACCATGTCGATATGCCTTAGCCACAAGGGACCTTGTGGAGGCATGGTGCCCACAATCGCCTTCATGTATCTCCTTCAATATCTGACGTCCTTCTTCTGGGGTTACACAACGTAAAAAGACACCTGTAGCACTTCTCTTGTACAGCTCACCATTAATGATGGATTAACCCTTGGCCCGTCTCAGGATTTGCTGGGCTAGTACTTCCTGCGATGGTAACTCACCTTGTGATAAGAACGCCACGAACGGCTCAGTCCACTCTGGAATAGCGCGTACTGCGGCCACAAACTCTGAATCCGGGTCTTGATGTGCTAATTCTTCTTCAGATTCGGTTTTGATAGAGGGCCGCCATAACTCATCCAGGAAAACATTAGGCGGAACCAGCTCTCGACGCGAGCCGAGTCTCGCGAGCGCATCTGCTGCCTCATTCTTTCGCCGATCGACGTGCTCCACTTCATACCGGAAAAAGACCCGGCTACCCTGTCCACCTCTCTGCGGTAAGTTGCCATTGTCGCATCTTTTCTGTCCCATGTACCTGAAACCTGCTGTACCACGAGATCCGAGTCTCCATAGCATCTTATGCGCTTAATATTCATCTCCTTTGCCACTCGTAATCCATGTAGCAGGGCCTCATACTCGGCCACATTGTTAGAGCAATCAAAGTGAATTTGTAACACGTAACTTAACTTATCTCCTTTTGGCGACGTGAGCACCACACCAGCTCCTGACCCCTCGTACTGCTTGGAACCATCAAAGTGCATCACCCAAGACTCTGAACTTGGCATTGTTATGGGCATGCTTGTGTGAGTCCAATCATTGACAAAATCTACTAGAGCCTGGGACTTTCTCGCAGACCGGGGCTCGTAGTTGATGTGATAATCCCCCATCTCGATAGCCCACTTGGCTATTCTTCCTATTGCATCTGAATTTCTGATGATATCCGCCATTGGTATGGAACTTACTACTGTTATGGGGTGTTCTTGAAAATATGGTTTCAATTTCCGGTTGGCCATAAATACCCCCAAAAACTAGCTTTTGCCAATGCGGGTACCGCTGCTTTGCTTCCGATAAGACCTCGCTCACATAATAAACCGGCCTTTGTACCGGGTGATCCTTTCCATCTTCCTTACGTTCAACCACAACCACTGCGCTAACTGCCTGGGGCCCGGCTGCAACATATAACAGCATGGGCTCTTTAGGACCCGGCGCTGCTAAAATTGGTGCCTCAGATAGCTGCTTTTTCAGAGCCTCGAAGGCCTCGTCCGCCTCTTGGTCCCATACAAACTTATCTGTTTTCTTCAAGAGTCGGTATAAGGGTATCGCTTTTTCTCCGAGCGGAGATATGAACCGGCTCAAGGCTGCCATGCACCCCGTGAGCTTTTGGACATGTTTCAACTGTTCCGGCTTTTTCAGATTCTGAATAGCTTTGATCATTTCCGGGTTAGCTTCAATCCCTCGTTCAGAAACGATGAAACCGAGTAACTTTCCCGCAGGCACTCCAAACACGCATTTAGTCGGGTTAAGCTTCATCTGGTATCTCCTCAGATTCTTGAAGGTCTCCTTTAAGTCATCTATGAAAGTTTCTGCTTTCCTTGTTTTAATCACGACATCATCAACATAGGCATGAACATTGCGCCCAATTTGATCCTCAAAGCACTTCTGAATGCACCGTTGGTATGTTGCGCCAGCATTTTTCAGTCCAAAGGTCATGGTCTTATAGCAAAAAGCACCGAAAGGGGTTATGAACGAAGTTTTCTCCCAATCCTCCTTTTTGAGCTTTATTTGGTGATACCCGGAATAAGCATCCAGGAAACACAATAAGTCACATCCTGCAATTGCATCTATTATCTGATCTATCCTTGGAAGGGCAAATGGATCCTTTGGGCAATGCTCGTTGAGACTTGTATAATCTATGCACATTCTCCACTCATTGTTCTTTTTCAGCACTAAAACCGGGTTTGCCAGCCAGTCCGGGTGAAAGACCTCCATGATAAAGCCGGCAGCTAGGAGCCGAGCTATCTCTGCCCCTATAGCCTTTCTCCTTTCCTCGTTCATTTTTCTCAGGCCTTGCTTCACTGGTCGAGACTTGGGATCAACATGCAAGCGGTGTTCGGCGAGCTCAGTCTAGATACCCGGCATGTCATTCAGCGTCCAAGCGAACACGTCCTCGTTCTCGCGAATAAACTTTATGAGTGCCTCTTCCTCCTCATTACCCAGGTTAGAACCTATGGAAAACTGTTTGGAAGAGTCGCCCTCGACAAAGGCCACCATCTTTGTGTCTTGGGCTGCTTTAAACTTAACTCTCTCGTCTTCCGAGTTTGGTTTCTTCAGGGCTGTTCGATCTTCGGGGTCTACCTGAGACCGGTAATACCTGAGTTCTTCCTTCCTGCAAGCTTGTTCTGCCATTGCCGCGTCTCCTTCATCACACTCGGCCGCCACGGCCCTATTCCCATGTATAGTGATGGTTTGTTTTGGGACCCGGCATTTTCAGCTGTAAGTAAACGTAACACGGTCTTGCCATGAATTTGGCATAAGCCGGCCTTCCAAACAGTGCATGATAGGGACTGCGCAATTTCACCACCTCAAACGTGAGCCACTCTACTATGTAGTTATCCTTCGATTCTCCAAAAGCAACCTCTAGTGTTATCTTTCCCACGGGGCAAGCCGAGTGCCCAGGCACAATTCCATGAAAAACTGTGGAGCTTTTCTGCAGCTGAGACTCCTTGAGCCCCATGCGCAAAAAGGTCTCCCAGTATAAGATATTGATGCTACTCCCACCGTCCATCGGGACCTTTTTTACTCATACCCATTGACCTGTGGGGCCACCACCAAGGCCAACACACCCGGATGTTCTATCAATTCCGGGTGATCTCTTCTGCTCCATGTTATTTCTTGATCTGACCATCTCAAATACCTCGGAACCCCTGACGAAACCGAGTTTACAGCCCTTTTAAGTATCTTTCTTTCTTTGTTAGAAGTTCCGGTAGTGTGGACGTGGTATTGCCCCAGCTGCTTAGGGTTAGCCTGAAAACCACCCGCACCACCTTGGTTATTACCTGGATTACCGCCTCCTGCGTTGCCGGCGGGGGGTGGTCCGTTGCCCGGGTTTCCACCCAGACCCGGTCCTCCTCCCCGGTCTGCGCCTCGCAAGGACTTCTGTATCTCCTCGTTTTTCCATCTCTGTAAGTCCACGCATTGCTCCAACGAGTGATTAGCTGGCTTGCCGTTCCTACTATGACGTGGACAAGGCATCCTGAAGGCTTCTATGTGGTTAGTCGGCCGTGGTGGTCCTTGATAATTGCCTCCTCCGTTGAAGTTTCCTTCGTTGAAGTTTCCATCTACCCTGAGCCTTGGGAATCCGGCCTCGGTATTGGCGACTAACTCAGAGTTTCCCTCGTACGGACGTTTATGTTGATTATTTCCATTACCGCCTCCATTATTACCCGGCGTAGTGCTGTTGCCGGGTTTCCCATTACTACTCATGTTGGCCTTCCCTTTCTTTTCCTCTATATCCTCTTCCGTGGTATCAGTGGAGGCATGCTTATTGCACGCATCCATTAATTCCCCCATAGTGATTTTTGACACATGCCTACTGGATTTCATGCGCACCAATTTTTGCACCAAAGGCGTGCATCTGCATGTATTTGCCATAGCTTGTATTGCATCTTTCGGCTGTATATCTGTGGAAGAATGAAGTATCTCCATTACTCGGCGCACCCAGTTGCGTGCCGATTCTCCTTTTCTTTGGATGCATCTGTCCAAGTCATCGACGGTATACAGTTTCCTGCATGTTCCATGAAAATGCTTTATGAAAGCCGATTTTAACTCACTCCACGAATTAATGGATTTTTCAGGCAGGTTGTTGAACCATAGTTTCGCTGCTCCTTCAGACATTATAAGATACATGAACTTGGCTTGGAGTTTTTCTGATGCATTGCGAATAAACATCGCCATCTCATAACTGCTCAACCAGGTCTCAAGATCCATGGTTGGCTCATAGTTTACAACTTTACCCGGTTCCTTGAACTTATCCGGCTATGGTTCTGCTCTGATGGCGTCCGACAGACATTTAGGCCCGGCCAGGTTGGTCAATACCGGCCTCGCGCGTGATACATGAGACTTGGCAGGCACAGCAGGGGGTGCGCCACCTACTGCTCCTCGCACTGCTGACCCGGCCATGCGCCTCGCACGGGAACTGTCGACTATTGCCTGTGCTGCCGAAACCGCGGGGGCTACCGGCCTGCGAGGAGGAGGCGGCATTTGCCGCTGCTCTGCCCTCCGTCGCGCCGAACTTGACTGAATGTTCCTCATATTTCCGGGTTGCCGGCTGACATATGGCGTCCCATGCAAACCACTTCTATGGTCCGGGTCCTACTGAGCCACTACGGTGCGTAGCATCTCTATGGCCTGCCGAGTTTCGATTTCTCGAGGCGATTCTCCCAGTGGAATACGGTCGAGCGCTAGGGTTGCGGCGTACACGTTATCCATGGGGTTATTGAAGTGACCCGGAGGGGTGTGAAATCGTGACGGTGGTGGCGCCGCATTGCCTCCCGGGGTCCCGGCGGGTAACGCGGGTAACCCGGCTGGTACGTTGGCCGGCTGTCCCCCGAGCGTCGCTCCTTGAAACCCGGTTCCCTGGTTTACAGCCGGAATTGGCTGGTCTTGGGGCGTAATAAACAGCGTGGCCGGCTGTAGATTTCCACCTGCCGCTGGTAATCTCGTCGGATGCCTCTGATTATATATCCTCGTTTTTTGAGCCTGAATTCGATCCTCCAATTCTTCCAACTCACGCTGGCGCTCAGCCATCCCTTGCCTCTCAGCTTCTACTTCCCTTCTTTGTTGTTCCAATGCCCGGCGGGCTACATCTAGATCTCGGGCACGCGCTGCTACGTTCTCTGGGGTTATCACCGTTGCCAATACGGTGGGATCCAAGATCAAATTATTGCTAAACAGAGACGGATTTCGTGGATGTGAAGTTCCTGCTCCTGCTGCTCTGTTTGGCATAAATCCGAACATATTTCTGTTTCGCTCACTTTCTCCTGTTCCGCTAGTGACAGAGGCTGGCTCTCCATCGACCTGGGCTATAACCGGGTTTCCGTTAGCCGGTGTTTGTTGTTGGGCCAGCGCTTGCGCCGCTCCAGCCACGGCCGTCGACACATCGCCCTGATTAAGGTTGATTGCAGGGGCTGTGTAGACCGCGACTCGGCGCGCGATGCTTAGCGACGATTCGTACTCTTCCTCTTCGCAGCTATCTTCTTCGTACCGATCTTCAAGTAAGTGCAAGATAGACTCAGTATCATCTTCTCCCATAATCCGGCCACGTGGGGTCCATACCGGCTCCTCCGGCTGTTCCCTCTTCGTGGTGGGATCCTTCTCCGGCTCTACTGTCCCGACCGACTCTTCTCCGTCCGACTGAACACAGGTGTCGTCCCCTGACACAGAATCATACTCATTATGGTCAGAAACAAAACCAGATGCACGTACCATACCGACGAAGACGTTGACTCGGCCAATTGTGACGACAGATCCGGTCTCCAGCTGATCCGACTCTGGCCCCCAGCCAAAGTCGACCATGATCTTCTCTCCTTCATCGTTGGTGATGATCTCGCCAATGACGAGGTTCTTCATGCTTTCCCGAGCTTCTCCTGTGACGTAAACACCTATGGACGTAGGCCCCACGGTGGGCGCCAACTGTCGCGGGATATTCACGGCAGACGTTACCGGGGGTAACTTAAGATGGGGCAAATCGACTCTGGTGTTTGGGAGAGGGTTTAGCTCAGGGAAAATCATATCAACTGGTGATCTGGAAGTTTCGGGCTGCAATGTCGCCGAGACTCCGATCTAGGGTTACAATGTTTTAGCTCTCGTATACGTAGGATACTCGAATACCTTGAAAAGCTTGGTTTCTTTGCCCTAGGAGCCAGTTTATATATTACCCGGCTCTCTGGCTTCCCATACAAGACACACCCGGAATCCTACCTGAAACCCACACATAACCCTAAGTTTCCTAACCGTGGCCCCGCAAGGCGTGGATTACGAGATCCGCACTCTCCTTTGGGCCTCCTGGGATATCCTTCCTCTTGGGCCGGGTCTCGTGTGATCTCCATCTGGCCGGGTCTCGTGCAGGCATGGGCCTACCGGGTTACCATCCCCCAACAGTCCTAGAGCCGTATTTGCTGAAGGAGGAAGAAGAAGCTCGTAGCCGAGCAATGTTCTCTCTACGGCAAATCTACCTAGTGGGTGAGCAACTGGTCATCTCAAGGTTCGTGCCTCACACACGAGGGTCTAGGGCACCTTATATACTGGTTCCCAGAATACAATGACGCAACACTGTGCTACCAATTATGGCAAAAGTCTTGCTTATGGCATCCTCTCTGCCTTCTTTGTCGCCTCTGTCTTGGACAAGATGTGGCCTCCCCATACCTGACCACTGCTCCCACGTTCATACATGGTCAACGGTACGAAAGAGACATGCCACCTTGTAACTTGAACCCTGACGTCTCACCCTGCTCTGCGATAACATGGATGGTACACTTTCATTGACCTACAACCGAGATCACACGCACCTTCCTTATGCCGGCTTCGCCGTGCCAGATTTACTTAACTTGGTCGGTTGTCCCCTGCAAGCAAGATACTACAAAGTTACTCCGACATACCTTATGCATGTCGGTCAGGACATGTCGGTCTGCACCGACTTGACTATCCCGACCTTATGCCGATCCTTGCTATGTTGATCAAGGGTGACCCAGTCCACTCCTGGACACCATTTTATGCCTTGCCTTGATACTACCCGGGGGTTACCCCCCAACATTAGTCCCTGGAGCTGTCCCGGTCCTGCAGTCTCGGATGAAGGGCCACGACAGATTTCCCCAATAAAAAGAACTTACTTAACAACCGCACGCCTTATGTTGGCCCAACTCATGTGTCAGAAACTGATTCCCAACCATATCTTATGTCGGTCCTGTTCCGATATGCGAAAGAGCTCCTCGTTTCCTCCAACCCTTAGGTTCAATGCACATGGCTGAAACCTACCGCGAGTCACGTCGATTCTTGTGCCCGGATAGACCTTCCACTGCACGCATGGCCGCATGTCCTGCGGGTTCCACGGGCGGTCAATTCCCTCAGGCACTGAGTGCACCGTCGCCTCCAATTATGCAGGATTAACTACGCCATGATGGACGGTTGCGCTTCTGTGGCACATCGTGGGGGACAGTTTCCCGCAGTGGTTACGAAGATCGTGGCGCATAGGATCCACGTCCCACGACCTACCTTCGCTGTTTAAAAAGGGGAGAGGGGGAAACCATTGTGCACTTTTCGCCCCCAAATTCCCATCGCATTCTCCCTTGCAACACCTCCGCCACCGTACACACCATGCCGCCGCAACGCTGCACATCACACACTGTCGCGGCACCACGCACTGTACGCCGCCTGTCGATTAGTCATCTCGACAAGTCCCTCGGATGATCTGGTAGGGTCTAGATTAACAGAACGAATAAGGCGCTGGCGACAGTCGTCGGCTAACAGGGGGCAAGTTTTACCCAGGTTCGGGGCCCTCGTAGGGGTAATACCCTTACTCCTACTCTTATGATATATATTACGAGTAGATCGATTACAATGGTGAGTGCGCAAGCTAAGAGCTGGATCTCGAGCTATGGCTCTGGTGGTAAAAAGTAGATCGGATCGCCCTCCCTGTGGTTCTCCCATCCTTTTTTAGAGATAGCTGGGTCCCAAACCGTCCCAGGGGGGGGGGTTACAAACCCTAGCTCTAGGTCGGTGGAACTTTCCTTCTTGACCCGCAAGTTTCACGGGTGGGCTTTCACTGCGCCTTCTAGAGCTACGGAGTAGCGCCTTGATTTGGGCCTTGGACCGGGTAGGCCCACTCGACGGGTCCTCGGGTCATCCCCACGTGAGTATCCCCTCAGTGTTTATTCGACTGAGAATAGTCGGGTAAGCACTCAGAGTTCGCTCCCTAGATTTCGCGACTGGTCATTGATGGTGCAGATCTTGTACTCGTTGGCATACCCCAAGAGGAGGGTGTGATGAGCACAGCGGTAGGATTTTTCCCCTTAGTTAAGAACCAAGGTTTATCAATCCAGTAGGAGAAAGAGGACCTTCGGAAGGTTGATGCCACTGACGGTGGTGATGGCTCACCGGTGTCAGCAACAACGTGGAACCTGCACACAACACAACCAAAATACTTTGCCCCAACGGTACAGTGAGGTTGTCAATCTAACCGGTCTTGCTGAAAACAAAGATTAGACGTATAGTGTAGAAAACAATGTATGCTTGCAGTAAGTAAAGAAAGCAGGAAATTGTGGTGGTTGGTTTTAACAGTATTAGGAAAATGGACCGGGGTTCATAGGTTTACTAGTGGTGTCTCTCCATAAAAGATAGCATGCCGGGTGAACAAATTACAGCTAGGAAATTGACAAATAGAGGTCGCACCGTAGTGCACATTCATGAAATGATGACTACTAAGATATTTAGTGTGGGAATTACAACAATATACATAGACCGTAATCCAACTGCATCTATGACTAATACATAACTGCATTAAACAGAACCCCCTTAGGTATTAAGTTGCAAGCAACACATAACTGCATTAAACAAAGTGTGTAATGTAAGCAATGATTATGCATGTGGGCACTCTCACCGTTGTTTTCTCCCTAATGGCAACATCACATCCTCCCCCTTCACGTTTCTGTCACTCGAGCAAGGTGGTGAGGAGGCATGAACCCACTATCGAGCATAAATACTCCCTCTTGGAGTCACTAGCAACTAATTGGCCAGAGCAACCACTAGAAACGTAAAGCATGCAAGATCACAAATAACATATGCAATAAAGACTATAATCAACTTGGCATAAGTTCAATATTCATCGGATCCCAGCAAACACAGCACATAGAATTACATAAGATCAATCTGGATCATGTTAGGCAGCTCACGAGATCTAAACATGGAGGCATATGAGGAGAAGACAACCATCTAGCTACTGCTATGGACCCGTAGTCCAAGTATGAACTACTCACGCATCACTCCGGAGGTGTGCATGGTGATGTAGAGGCCTCCGGTGATGATCTCCTCTCCGGCAGGGTGCCGGAGACAGCTTCAGAACCCCCCTGATCTAGTGTTGACGGTGACAACGGCTGCGGAACTTTTCGGGGATATTTGATCGGGTGTTTAGGGTTTTCCGTCCGGGGGATTAAATAGGCGAAAGGGCAGAGGCGGTAGAGATCTAGGGGGTCCCACACCACCCCCTGGCACGGCCAAGGGGGGCACCACCCCATGGTGTGGGCCCCCTGATGCCCCTCTTTGTCTTCTCTTCGGTCTTCTGGATGCTTCCGAGGAAAATAGGACTTCTGGGCTTCGAACTTTCCAATTCGAAGAATATTTCCAGAACATATTTCTAAAACTAAAAACAACAGAAAACATGTAACTGGCTTTGTGGCATCTTGTCAATAGGTTAGTCCAGAAAATCGATAAAAATGACATAAAGAAGGGAGAAAACATGTAGCAATTAGCATAATATCATCATGGAGCATCATAAATTATAGATACGTTGGAGACGTATCAAGCATCCCCAAGCTTAGTTCATACTCGTCCTCGAGTAGGTAAACAATAAAATAATAATTTCTAAGATGACATGCTACTAACATAATCTTGATCATAAAAATGTGAAGGCATATGCAAGCCGAGATCATAGAACTTCAAACACAAACATGATAATAGAACTTTAATAATAAATCAAAGCAACAACCTTTCATCTTGAAGAGTATCACAAATAAAGGTTCATGAGAAACAAAGCAAAGAAAGATAAGCGTCTGTTTCAGGTCTAGAGAAAGCATGGCAAAGTGATATTTCGCTAGTCCTTAATAGTGGGGAAAAACATAAATGCCAGGACACCTTCAAAGTTCATGAGGAAGAGTAGAGAAAATAATTTAAGAACAAATGATATCACATCATGGAGTAATTATTGATGTTCATGGGACAATGCATGTAGAACTAAGAATGGAAAAAATGCTCTCTCAACTGTGCATAAAGTTAGAAGATGGAGACTCAACATAAAAGTAAAAGAAAGGCCCTTCGCGGAGGGAAGCAGGGATCACTCATGTGCTAGAGCTTTTATTTTATTAAATAGAGGTATTAAAAGTTTGACACTCCTCCTATCCATTTTTCATAAACCATGGCTAACCGAATCCTCGGGTGCCTGCCAACAATCACATACCGTGGAGGAGTGTCTATATTTTGGGAGATGTATGTTAAAGTCAACGAATGGTAAATAGAAAATACAGTACATCACAAGCCAACTGGATTCACAAGAGAGGCTCCCATGTGAAGGACGCATCTGGGTAAAAGGTCATCCCTCTTTCTCTTTTGTTTACACAATTATGCTTTGACTGATAAATGAGGGGCAAAAATAGTGAAGAGATTTTATGTGTATTAATTTGGGGCTGGGAACCCCGCTGCCAGCTCTTCTATCATTTGGATAAGCGGATGAATCCACTAGTCTAGGGTGTGAAATCCAATCAACAAGTGAGATAAATATTCTCTATTGACGTCCTCATGAGCAAAAACAGGAACATAAAACAGGAGTAATTTTGAAGGTTTTAAAGGTATCACATGAGCAATTTACTAGGAGTGGCAGTTAAATACCACATGTAGGTAGGTATGGTGGACACAATGGGAAAAACTTTGGTTTAAGGGAGTTGGATGCACGAGTAGAGCTCATACTCAGTACAGGTGGAGCCAAGCAAAAGACTGGGAGCGACAAATCAAGAGAGCATAAGAGCCATAATCATGCATAGCGACATAACCATCATTAATTAAAGCATAAGCATTATCATAGTTGAAAAACTAAGTGTTCATGGAGGCTATTCGTGACTGGTTTGTAGTTATAAACATGGTGTGAGCATGTGCCAAGTCAACCAAATAAAACATTCGAAAGAGAATACCAAAAATTTATGCTTCCTTATGACAAGAACAGCTCAAGAATTTTTTAATGAAATATTAAACACTCTCAGATATTTGAGGTTATTCATGATACTCAACATCACAAGGATTTAGAACTAAAATAACATTTAGCATGGCATGAAAAAGTTCTAGCAACAGTCTATACAAGCTTCTACTTGCACTAGTATAAATTCTACTTTAAACAACACTTTCTTTCTCCCAACAAGCACCATACACAATATGTTTTAACAAAAACTCTCTAAATGCTACAGCAAGAAAACATGAGAGTATTCACATAATACTACTAAAACTAACAGATCTAATAAGAGATGCATGCAAAACAGGACCTAAATAAATGCAGCAGCCAGACAGATATTAAGAATACAAAGTATTCTCATGAAAAAGCGGAGTGTGTCATTCTTCAATAAAAGAATGCTGGGGTCCAACCAAGTTTATTGAAAAATTAAAAATAAATTGAAAGCAAAAACAAAAACAAACTGAAAGCAAAAATAAAAGACACTCCAAGTAAAGCACATAAGATGTGACCGAATAAAAATATAGTTTCACTAGAAGTGACTTGATAATTTGTTGATAAAGAAGGGGATGCCTTGGGCATCCCCAAGCTTAGACGCTGGAGTCTTCTTGGAATTTGCTAGGATGTACCACAGGGGCATCCCCAAGCTTAGATTTTTCACTCTTCTTGATCACATCATATCATCCTCTTCTCTTGACCCTTGAAAACTTCCTTCACACCAAACTTCTCACAATCTTCATTAGCAACGTTAGTGCAATCGAAATAATAAATTCACGTGGTTCAGTTTCAACACATGTATAACACTCAAAAACACATTAGCTACTGTCACAACTTTTTTTAAAACTCTTTTTCTCAAAAGAACACCAAAAGAAAGCGATTAAGAAGCAAATGCAATTATTGGCCGAAATCTGTCAAAACAGGACAGCAGGTAAATATGATTTTTTTTTTCAAAAATCTTCTGTTGCTAAATCAAAAAGTGGTCAACTAAGAAAAGTTGCATATATAGCTCAGGATTACGCACAAAACAACTCAGGCCATTTTGATTTTTCTATGATTTTATACGGAATAAACAGTGGACAGGAGAAATCTGTTTCCTGCGCAGAAATCCGAAATATAGCCTCAACTTTCCACTAGAGGATTTACTTGGCTCAACAAAAACTCAAAAGAAAAGATACAGAGGGGTTTCTAAGGAAATATACAATACCAAGGTTCAAAGCACACCAAAGAAAACAGGTTGAAAACAGCGAAATAAAACGGGTTGTCTCCCGGTAGCGCTTTTCTTTAACGCCTTTCAGCTAGGCATAGAAAACAAGAAGATGCTCACATAAGAAATATGAATTAAGAAAAAGAGAGCATAAAGAAGCAAGTATAAAACAAATTTAAGTCTAACCCACTTCCTATGCATAGTAATCTTGTAAAGAAATAAATTAAAGAAGCTCAAACTAGAAATCATCGGAAGGTAGAACAAGAGCAACTTCAAAACTTTCAACAAAAAGAGAGGTGTTTTAGTAACATGAAAATTCCTACAACCATATTTTCCTCTCTCATAATAATTTTCAGTAACATCATGAACAAACTCAACAACATAATTATCACATAAAGCATGTTTGTCATGGCCTAAAAGCACACAATTCATATCAAGCTAAAAAACAGTGGGAGCAATATTTAAAATCAGCTCCTCTTTTTTCCCACTTTTAGCAATAGCAAAGAAAGATGATTGATATCTCATAAAAGGTATAGGACACATTATAGCAATCCTATTTTCAGTAGCATTATGATTTATAACATCAAGTAACACAGGACCATCATCAAGGGCATTATCATATAAATTTTCTAAACAAACTTCCTCATTCTCATGCATATCAATAGTTGGAATAAATAGAGGATTCTCATAGTATTTATCAAAGTAGCATGGATTATAACAAATAACAGTAGCAATATCATTCTCATAAGTTTCATTCATAGTAGTATCATGGTCACAAGTATAGCAAGTATCAACTTCATCAAAAAGGGATATTTCAAAAGAATCAATAGGATCATCACAATTATGAGTTAAAGAGTTACTATCATTGGGAGGTAGGAATGGGTAGCTCCATTCTTCCTCCTCTTGATCATCACTCTCCTCCTCTTTTTGATCCAATGAGCTTCCACTTTCAGCAATTTATTCTTCCATAGGTTCATGTAAGGCATTAGTCTCTTCCTTAGGTTGAGAGCATTTATTAAGATATTCCATTATGTAGTAATTATAATCCTTGTAATTATCAAAGCAATATTCAACTATAGCATAAATCTCGTATTTATAAGGTGCATCATCAATACTTTCAAGTAAATAAGCAATTTCGAAAGCACCCTTCCAAGCAATAAATTCTTCAATTTGTTCCACATCATATAATTCATAATTTCCCTTAACATAAGAAGATATGGTAACATCATCATTATACTCACATTGAAAAGGGAGGTGTTTATACCTCCTACAGCAACAAGATTTATCAAAGCAATAAGTAACATTATAAGTGGAGCACAAGTTTTTAGAATAGTCATGCAATTTATTAATTTGCTCCCATAAGTGTATCCCTTTTTGTGACAACCGGTGTTCCTTATAATGTTTTTTGTTGTTCATCCGTGAACCCACCTTACCTAAAAGATCTAATTTCAAAGACATCAAACATTGATAGCAAGCATGATAAAGCAAAAATAGCAAGTGAATGCTTCACTTGAAAATACTTGAGTTGCTTTCTATGCTATAAAGTAAACTAAGTTTTTTTGTGTTTTTGATAAAGAGAAGTAAAACAAGACAAAAATAAAAACAAGACAATAAAATAAATAAAGAGGTTGAGAGTGAGAGACTCCCCTTGCCAGAAGACTTCCTTCTCCCCGACAACAACGCCAGAAAAAGTCCTTGATGGTGCAGATCTTGCACTCGTTGGGATACCCCAAGAGGAGGGTGTGACGAGCACAATGGTAGAAGTTTTCCCCTTAGTTAAGAACCAAGGTTATCAATCCAGTAGGAGAAAGAGGACCATCGTAAGGTTGATGCCACTGACCGTGGTGATGGCTCACCGGTGTCAGCAACAATGTGGAACCTGCACACAACACAACCAAAATAGTTTGCCCCAACGGTACAGTGAGGTTGTCAATCTCACCGGTCTTGCTGAAAACAAAGATTAGACGTATAGTGTGGAAAATAATGTATGCTTGAAGTATGTAAAGAAAGCAGGAAATTGTGGTGGTTGGTTTTAACAGTATTAGGAAAATGGACCGGGGTTCATAGGTTCACTAGTGGTGTCTCTCCATAAAAGATAGCATGATGGGTGAACAAATTACAGCTGGGCAATTGAAAAATAGAGGTTGCACCGTAGTGCACATTCATGACATGATGACTACTATGATATTTAGTGCGGGCATTACAGCAATATACATAGACCGTAATCCAACTGCATCTATGACTAATAATCCACCCTCGGGTTATCATCCGAACCCCCTTAGGTATTAAGTTGCAAGCAACAGATAACTGCATTAAACAAAGTGTGTAATGTAAGCAATTATTATGCACGCGGGCACTCTCACCGCTGTTTTCTCCCTAATGGCAACAACACATCCTCCCCCTTCACGTTTCTCCTACTCGAGCAAGGTGGTGAGGAGGCATGAACCCAGTATCGAGCATAAATACTCCCTCTTGGAGTCACTACCAACTACTTGGACAGAGCATCCACTAGCAATGGAAAGCATGGAAGATCACAAATAACATATGCAATAAAGACTATAATCAACTTGGCATAAGTTCAATATTCATCGGATCCCGGCAAACACAACACATAGAATTACATAAGATCAATCTCGATCATGTTAGGCAGCCCACGAGATCTAAACATGGAGGCATATGAGGAAAAGACAACCATCTAGCTACTGCTATGGACCCGTAGTCCAAGGATGAACTACTCACACATCACTCCGGAGGTGGACATGGTGATGAAGAGGCCTCCAGTAATGATCTCCTCTCCGGCAGGGTGCCGGAGACAGCTTCGAAACCCCCCTGATCTAGGGTTGACGGTGACGGCGGCTGCGGAACATTTCGGGAATATTTGATCAGGTGTTTAGGGTTTTCCATCCGGGGGGATTAAATAGGCGAAAGGGCAGAGGTGGTGGACCTCTGGGGGCCCCACACCAACCCCTGGCATGGCCAAGGGGGGCCACGCACCCCATGGTGTGTGCCCCGTGATGCCCCTCTTCGTCTCCTCTTCGGTCTTCTGGATGCTTCCGAGGAAAATAGGACTTCCGGGCTTCGAAGTTTCCAATTCCGAGAATATTTCCAGAACAACTTTTCTGAAACTAAAAATAGCAGAAAACATGGAGCTAGCTCTGTGGAATCTTGTCAATAGGTTAGTCCGGAAAATCGATAAAAATGACATAAAGAAGGGAGAAAACATGTAGCAATTAGCATAATATCATCATGGAGCATCAGAAATTATAGATACGTTGGAGACGTATCAGTCATTTTAATCGCTTGACTTCAAGGGCGTGTACCCCATATGAGATGTACTCGAGTATCAAGTGGTAAGTGCGCCTTATGTTGCTATTTTCTCACAAGGATACAAATCAGTTGCTTGGCTCTCCCGAAAGATTAGGCCAATTAATTGCATCTCGGGCAAAAACAGTTCTGGCCTACATGAATCCAAGACCTCTGACTCGAACTCGGCGAGGTGATTGTTGCGACTGGGCCATGGAGGTCTTATCAAGTCGAACTTAACCTTAAAGGGGTACCTGGCGCGTCCGCTAGGATTTTTCTTCGTGTTGTTGACATGGAATGTTTACTGGAGGATGCAGCTCGAGTGCGATTCCAGGCCCACATGAGAGATCCTTGGGTCTTACCTTCGTACTTGAAAGAATACAGCATCCAGATTTTCCTAGTCGGCCGAACGATCCGGGGTTAAAATGATGTGTGAGTACATCGTGAGGTAGAGTTGCAGGAGTCGCATACTCGCGATTTTACCTTGGATGCTTATACGAAAGAAATTATGTGTCAATGTATCTATACAAAAGAGATTTCGTGTCGAAATGCCCATACGAAAGATATTTCGTGTCAGGGTGCCCATGCGAAAGAAATTTTGCATCCTGATGCTCATACGAAAGAGTTTTCGTGTTGTGAGGTACGCAGTGACGTCACCGCGCACTCGCCTGCTCCCGATGGGACAAGACGAAGTGGGGCAGAGCGTGCAGGGGACATCTTGTCAGCTTTTTGACCGGAAACGAGCAGTCGTGCTCCGGTTAATCCGCTGGCCGCGTTGTAAATATGCACGATTGTTTCGTAAAATATCGTGCGGGGGTAACCGCCGCTGTCTCTTCGTTTTTGCTTCACACGTGGCGGTGGCAATGGGTGCCACGTTTGCGGATCAACGGCCCACATTGGCTGGGCACTATTATAAATATTGGGCCTTAGGGGAAAAGTAACTTTCCCGGCCCTCATTCGTCTTCTTCCTCTTCTGCACACTTCTTCTTCTGCGAGCTCGAACCAAGTCCCAATGGCGGGAGGCAAGAAACGCGGTGCCGCTGCGGCGTCCGACAATGACGTGGCGAGTGCCTCCGCGGAGGCTCCGGGGAAGAAGATGGGCGATTGGCACGCGTCAAACGCCACGAAGAAAAGCATCGCCGAGATGTAGAGAGAGGGACTCCTCCCTTCTGAGGACTCCAAGCACGTTTGGATGTCCACGAAGAAGGAGGAGATGCCTAATCCTCTCGCCACTGAGCGCGTCGCGTTCTTGGAGCACATTTCTCGAGGTTTGTCCTTCCCTCTTCATCCTTTTCTCGTCGGGCTGCTGTATGTCTATGGCATACAGCTGCACGATCTTCCTCCTAACGCGATACAACACATCTCGTGTTTTCTCGTGCTCTACGAGTGTTTCCTCGGCATTCGCCAGCACTGGGGGCTCTAGAAGGCCATTTTCCAAGTGAGGATTTTTCGGGAGAAGAAACAGCCAGGCAAAAAAACTGGGTAGTCATTGAGGACCGGAGGCTTCGGGATCCAGGCGAACAAAGATGTCCCTTACCTGGAGATGAGCTTTGTCGACTCAGCCCAGGGGTGGCGTCGGAAGTGGTTTTACGTCGTCGTGAACGGTGCGGGTGGCGTTCCATAATTCCAACCGTTCGTTGTTTTGAAGCGGCAGAAGTCCTGGACGTATTCGCTCTCAGCCGAAGAAGTCAAGTTTGTCACCCCTCAACTCACAAAGGTGGCGAGCAGGGGACTCCGCTGAACGGGATACACCTAGCGAGTGTGTTTATGCACCGGAGGGTCCAGCCTCTTCAAGAGAGGCCGACCACCCTATGGGAGTACACGGGCGTCAACGACCGGAGCCGCACGTGCGTCTATCACTAATTTGAAGAAGCGAGAGGGCTACTCGACGTGACCTCTCACCCCATTCGAAGCAGAGAACCCCCCGACCGAGGTGAATTCCTTAATCTTCTTTGCTTTGTATTTCTTCTTATTTTGGGTTTTCATCGATTGAAACACCTCTTTTTCTTCTTTTTTCCTTTGTAGAATCAGGACATGGCAACGTGCTACCCGCCAGTTTCTGCGGATGAAGGTGTCCCAGATCTTCTGGCGAGGAACGTTGAAGCCCCTCCCGAGGCTAGCGTCACGGACGCCGAGTCCAACTCTGAATGAGAGAAGATGGACGAGGAGGAAGAATTGGATGACGAGCAACTTCGTAGTCGCAAGCGCTGCAAGCCGGAGGAGACTCAGTCACCTCCAAGGACAACTCCTTGAGTGATGATCATGTCGAGGAGGTCGAGCTCATCCGAGCAACTCCCCTCAACGTGCTTCCTCCCGTCATCCGCCATTCAAAGATCTCCATCGCATGGAACCCAGACAACCTTGACGATGACGATGAGGACGAGTCAGTTCCGTGAGTTTTCTCCTTTGTCGCAAATTTGCCTTCTTCTTTTCTAATTCTAAATTTTACAGCAGTCTTGCGACCATCAGTACGGACCAGTTTGCTTCCTCGACTCCGTCCATGAAAAGGAAGGAGGCTGTCACGGCTCCAGCGGCAAATCCTACTCGAAGACCTCCAATCCCGGCGAAGGTAGTCGACGTTCCGGAGTACACGATGCCTAGCTTGGCGGGTGGACGGCCTGGAGTAGTTGAGGTGTCAGCGAGCAGGGAGATCTCGGGTAGCTCGGCTGATCCCTTGTCCATCGCGCAGGGCAAGGTAAAGTGTTCTCATTTTTTCTGCAACTGGTCTTACTATTTTTTTATGCGGTGCACGGCAGTGCTTCCGATGGGAGTAGCCCCCGAGTCTATGGTCGAATGCTTGCAGTTGGCTATGGACTCTAGTCGAGATTTTCTTTTCTTGCCTGTTTCTTGGTTTCAGTTTTGATCGGGTGCACGGCAGTGCTCCCGATGGGAGTAGCCCCTGAGGCTATACTTGACTGTGTAGAGTCGTGTATAGGCTCAAGTGATATCTCTCTAATTCCGCAAAGAATTTTTGCAGGCTATTTTTGATTCCCTGGCGGCTTTTGGGCGCCGGCTTCTTTCAGCTGAGGCGGATTGTGCTTCTCATCGGGGAGAGCGCGACCAACTCGTCAAGGATGGCCTCTACCTACAAGGTGAGCTGCCACACGCCTTTTGCCCTAGTTCCGGCAGAAACAAACAGATGAACAAACAGAACCGGTGTGTTGGCTTGGATCACCTCCGGCAGACAGCAGCAAATAGATCTCAGAAAAATCGCCGTGAGAAACCCGACGAATCTGATACCAAGATGATACGGATCAACGTGATCCGATAGGGTTTTGGCCCAATCTTTCACGGCGATCGAAGAACGACAAAAGATAACTTCGGTCGGTGAGCAGATTTGATCTACTCCACGACACGCACAACAGATCCTCACGAATCAGCAAGCAAAACAAACGATATGGGTGTCCCCCGACATGGGACCTTTTCTGTATTCTCAATCTCAAATAATTTCAACTCCACTATTACATGGCCGCACCTGGCTTTATATATTAGCCAACTCAACTTGACTTACAAGCAAACCAACTAGAAAAATAAAATAACTTTATACGGACCCACTTTTCCTAAACAGAAAATAAAACGACACACTAAAATTAAAATGACTCTCTTGCCGGTGCGCCAATATTGTCAGGCCTATAGGTGGACCCCAGCCGGACTCCTTCAAACATAGCACTCTCCACCAAACTATTTCAAATATAGTCACGCCTCCTTTGATCTTCTCCTTGCGCGGTAAGAAAAGGAACAATAACCGTCGCTTGATAACATCAGTAGTAGGGAAAAGAATATATGTAGCACACATAGGAGGTGCCGTATCAAAAAGACTCAAATGAGTCAAGGATACAACTGATACAATACAAAGATCCAAATAACAGCGAAAGAAACAACATAGCGTCCGGCTACGGACAAGATACAAATTGGACTAAGAGTCCAGAAGATAACCGATGGCGTCCAATCCCTGCCCAGGCCAAGCCGGAGGGATTCCCAAGCTAACGTCGTCAGACTTCAAACCTGTTGACTGCAATCTGGAATATGCAGCCACGAAAAGGATTCGTGGGTCAGTACGGTTAAGTACTGGCAAGTGGATAACCCAACTCACAAGATACCAGCATAACCAATCATCACAAGATACAAATACTTTGGGTACAACGGAAAGGAAGGGATTACTGCAAAGAAGCGGCAGCGGGCTGCACTAACTAACTACAGAGACTCGCTACAACATCCGGCTAAAAGAAAGGGATAAGATAGCGTATCAGAACCAACTACAACTACTCACCAAACAATACCCATCCAATGTTACCCCCTACTAAGGAAGCAACCCAAGGAAACTCACACGGTTGACTAAGGTGACATTCATTTTATGGTGAAGGTAATCTATATTACTAGTCAAGTTATCATCGTTAAGTGTAAGTTGTCTGAGTACTTGTTAGCCAGCACTTTCACCAAGTCATCCATAACCGCGGACAACACGGCTTCTCGAGAAGATTTAACCCTGCAGGGATGCACCAATTTGGCCGTACACGTAAGAATAACCCGCCAGACGGGGGATCAACCCACCAAGCGAGGTACTCAACACAACCCAACTCTTCTTCGCATCAAGCCCAAAGAACCCCGTGCAATTGAGCGCACGGCTAATCAAGCCCCACGAAGAAAAGGGGACCCTCATAGCACTCTAAGAACGTGTCTCCCTAAATGCCGACTACAAAAGTTCCACC
This sequence comes from Alopecurus myosuroides, assembly GCA_028641055.1. Classification (NCBI taxonomy): domain Eukaryota; kingdom Viridiplantae; phylum Streptophyta; class Magnoliopsida; order Poales; family Poaceae; genus Alopecurus; species Alopecurus myosuroides. The sequence continues at coordinate 236,410,747 of CM054057.1, read as the reverse complement.
CTGGCGCCAAGGGTTCGCACCTGCATATGCATGCGGCAAATGGAAAACCCGAACTAAATGAGGCGATTTGGACGAGATGCGAATCGAATCAGAATTGCGGGGGGCGCCCATACTCGCTTCCCACATGCGGTTAGTGCGCTCATCATGGATCAATGGACAAGACCCTTTTCCTAATTAGGGTCGACACTAGTAGGCCTCAAAACCACGCCGGGCCTCCTGCCGGTGCCTTATCATCAAATTATTATTACCCAAAACATTAACATGAAGTTGATTGAATTGAAACCCAACTATCGACTAAACAGGTGATAAGACGGACAACAAGACTTGAGCGCAAACAACACTAAGCATGCAACTACGACACGAGGGCCAACAAGGTAAACAAACAACAGTTAATAGGAAGTGGGAGGAAGGCTATATCATGGCTGCAAGGTAAACATATGATAGGATCGAGACACAATCATCGAATCAAAAGGCTAGAATAAGAACAACGGAAAGAATCGGTAACAAGTGATGAAAGGCAGCCATTTGGCAGCAAGTGAGTATACTTGCCTGGAATCCAGCAAGTAGAGGTACATCCGCAGAACTTGTCGTTGCTCACAACATCTCAACGTCCTATCCGCGAAGAAGCAACGAACCTCGAATAAACACCGGATGCAACAATTACTTCTACGGCAAAAGATCCAGCATGATCAAGATATGGATGCATGACAAGTTTAAGGATGCATCAAAGATAAACTAGTTGACATGGTAAACATATTTAAATGGGACCATATGCAATTTGGGTTGCATATAGAAAAGCCCATGAATTAATGTTGAATTAAATGATCTACAAATAACCATCATGTGAGAGTTGATTAGAATGATGCATGGATGATGAAAACAATAAGAAAACAACAATAGCTTCAATTTGAAATGTTGTTTACCAAGTTTGGAATTTTATTTATTAAGTTATGAAATTTGGCTTCTTAAAGGAGTTACACTAGCATTTGTTGTTTTCACCAATTTTAATTGTTCAAAATGGATAAAAAAAATTATATTTGGAAAGAACACAAAATTTTAGATGGAAAACATATTTCATTTGTTGAATTTGGATTTTAGATGAGCAAGTTATTAAATTAGCAATTTTAATGCATTAATTAAGAAATAGTTGTTTTCAGCAATTTAAATTATTCAAAATAGAAAAAAAGTTGATATTTGCAAAGTTCATGAAAAATGGTATGGAAAACATATTTTACTTTTCAAGTTTGGAGTTAAAATGAATTAGTTATGATTCATGCAATTAAATCAATTTAAATTGAGCCGGAAGCCCAACATTTAACTTAGGAGGTTCACGTTATTTATTTACCCATCAATATTAAATTTTGTTAACAGGGAGATGCAAGGATGTAGATGATCTACACAATTTAAATGGAACCGGGACAATATATATAACATCCCAACACATTCCATATTTAATTATTAGGTGATATTATTATTGCCCGCACCCACAATATGCAATGCAACAAGATGAATGATTTAATATGCACGATATAGATGACATTTAAAAAATAGGCATATAGGTATAGGGTTGGGGTTTGGGTTCGCATGTTGGAAGGAGGATCGCCGGGGTCAACGCCGGAAACTTCGGAACGTGGAGGAAGTAGTCGACGTCGAGGAAGTAGTGGAAGTAGTCGTTCTCGTTCCGTAGTCGAGGTAGTCGTTCACGTCATCGGTGGTCGTTGTCGATCTTTTCATCGAGGTCCGAAGAGGAAGTAGACGTAGTCGTGGTCGAGGTACTCGCCGCGTCCGTATAGAAGATCTTGGTGGTTCCGATCTTTGTGGTCGATGGCGAACTGGGCGATTCTTCGGTCTTCGGGGTTCACGCCATCATCTCCCGGACACGCACGAAGGCGGCCAACGCAAAACGGACATGGTGGAGATAGTAGTCGTTCACGGTTCGATGTAGCTCGATGTAGCGGTACTTGTCGTAGAAGATCTTGTCGATGAGGTACGGGTCGGGGAAGAACTCGGCTGCTTCACTATCACGTAGACACGGGCACGAAGGCCTCGGCCACAACGATCCGGTATGAGTACAGGTGTGGGACACTCTCTGCGAACAAAACAAGGACAACCCACAAAGCACATGCCGGACACGGTGTCAAACCCGTGTGGGCATTTAGTCGAACACATGGTGGGCGTCGAGGAGCACCAAGATGCTGCCGTTGCAGCCGGCCGTGAGGGCCCAAGGCAGGAAGCTCCTGGGAGGACGCTCGCTGTCCGGGACAGGGAGAGGGAGGAGAAGGTGGCGCTTGGGGCGAGGTGGAGGAGGGCGGCCGGCAGCGGGCGTCGGCCATGGCGGGGAGAGGGGAGGCGACGGCCGCCGGCGGGGCGGGTTGCCGGCAGGGAGCGAGGAAGGGACGAAAAGGAGGCGGAGGTGAGAGCTCGGAGGGAGGCGGCCGGCTGCAGAAGAGGACGCCGGGAAGGGCTCGGGCGTGGTCGATGGGGAGGGGGAGGGCGGCGCCATGGAAGGAGAGGGAGGCGAGCTTGAGGGGAAGAGGTCGGGGCAGGAGGAGGCGTTCGGGAGGAGGAAGACGAGGGTGGGGATCGATCGGGAGGATAGGGGTGATGGGAGGAAGGAGGCAACGAGGCAGAGGAGGGCAGCGCTCGGGAGGACGAAGAAACCAGGGGATCGATCGATCCCCTGCGTGCGTTCTGTGCGTGGTGAGAGAGAGAGGGGTGGGAGGACCCAATTGCGAAAAGGAAAAGGGGCGGGGGGCGGCTGCAAAATGCCAAGGGGAGAACGGTGGGAAGTTAGGGTTCGGTGGTGACTGGTTCGGCTGGGCCTTGCTGCGCCATTTCGGCCCAGTTCGGCCGGCTGCTCTCTCTCCAAACGATTTTTTTTCCAGGGTTTGTTTTATTATTTTTCAGAGATTGTTTCGGGACTAATTAAAATAGATTTATGCATCAAACAACTTGTAGAGAATGTTGGAAAATAGGATTTGATGAATTTTAATTGGGTTGCAAGTTTCAAATGAATGATGATGCATTATGCCATGCTATGCAAGAAAAAAAGAAAACAAGCGACAAATTTATTAGGGGGAAAAGCCCCGGGCGTTACAGACGACACCACTAACAAGGGATTGCGCCCTCGCAATCCGCTCACAAACACGGGAGAGGGAAGAAGTCGGAACTATCGAGTCTTCGGTCATCTTGTTGATCTTCTCGACACCACTAACAAGAGATTCTTGCTCGGGTTGTTGACGATGTTCTTCCACCAGGAATCTTCCGATGATCGAACCTATTAGGTTAAAGGCTCAGAGAACGTCCACCCACGTAGGATCCTAAAACTTTGAAAGATTGCGAAGAAGAGAGACTCCGAAACAAATAAGATGAGAGGAGAAATAGAATAGAGATAAGGAGAAAACAAGAATCCTATTGAGATGTTTCCAAAATAGTTTAGCAGAAATAGTTTTTGACACTCTAGAAACAACAACCGTTAGCGAGGTTATCCTACAGGCTTTGCGGACCCGTTGCTTCGATAACCATTCGTATCGAAACAATATCGGGAATCGGAAACCATGCTCTGATACCATTTGTGACGCCCCGAGATCGGGCACTATGCAGATTTCAGCTTTCCCGCCAAAATCCACATAATAACCGATTCCAGGTTGCCACTTGTGATAACATTACAACAGTTCACGAATATTCCGCAACAACAACAGAAAAGATATATACAAAAAGACTCAAACGAGTCAAGGATACAACTGATACAATACAAAGATCCAAATAACAGCGGAAGAAACAACATAGCGTCCGGCTACAGACAAGATACAAATTGGACTAAGAGTCCAGAAGATAACCGATGGCGTCCAATCCCTGCCCAGGCCAAGCCGGAGGGATTCCCAAGCTAACGTCGTCAGACTTCAAACCTGTTGACTGCAATCTGGAATATGCAGCCATGAAAATGATTCGTGGGTCAGTACGGTTAAGTACTGGCAAGTGGATAACCCAACTCACAAGATACCAGCATAACCAATCATCACAAGATACAAATACTTTGGGTACAACGAAAAGGAAGGGATTACTGCAAAGAAGCGGCAGCGGGCTGCACTAACTAACTACAGAGACTCGCTACAACATCCGGCTAAAAGAAAGGGATAAGATAGCGTATCAGAACCAACTACAACTACTCACCAAACAATACCCATCCAATGTTACCCCCTACTAAGGAAGCAACCCAAGGAAACTCACACGGTTGACTAAGGTGACATTCATTTTATGGTGAAGGTAATCTATATTACTAGTCAAGTTATCATCGTTAAGTGTAAGTTGTCTGAGTACTTGTTAGCCAGCACTTTCACCAAGTCATCCATAACCGCGGACAACACGGCTTCTCGAGAAGATTTAACCCTGCAGGGATGCACCAATTTGGCCATACACATAAGAATAACCCGCCAGACGGGGGATCAACCCACCAAGCGAGGTACTCAACACAACCCAACTCTTCTTCGCATCAAGCCCAAAGAACCCCGTGCAATTGAGCGCACGGCTAATCAAGCCCCACAAAGAAAAGGGGACCCTCATAGCACTCTAAGAACGTGTCTCCCTAAATGCCGACTACAAAAGTTCCACCCTGGCGCCAAGGGTTCGCACCTGCATATGCATGCGGCAAATGGAAAACCCGAACTAAATGAGGCGATTTGGACGAGATGCGAATCGAATCAGAATTGCGGGGGGCGCCCATACTCGCTTCCCACATGCGGTTAGTGCGCTTATCATGGATCAATGGACAAGACCCTTTTCCTAATTAGGGTCGACACTAGTAGGCCTCAAAACCACGCCGGGCCTCCTGCCGGTGCCTTATCATCAAATTATTATTACCCAAAACATTAACATGAAGTTGATTGAATTGAAACCCAACTATCGACTAAACAGGTGATAAGACGGACAACAAGACTTGAGCGCAAACAACACTAAGCATGCAACTACGACACGAGGGCCAACAAGGTAAACAAACAACAGTTAATAGGAAGTGGGAGGAAGGCTATATCATGGCTGCAAGGTAAACATATGATAAGATCGAGACACAATCATCGAATCAAAAGGCTAGAATAAGAACAACGGAAAGAATCGGTAACAAGTGATGAAAGGCAGCCATTTGGCAGCAAGTGAATATACTTGCCTGGAATCCAGCAAGTAGAGGTACATCCGCAGAACTTGTCGTTGCTCACAACATCTCAACGTCCTATCCGCGAAGAAGCAACGAACCTCGAATAAACACCGGATGCAACAATTACTTCTACGGCAAAAGATCCAGCATGATCAAGATATGGATGCATGACAAGTTTAAGGATGCATCAAAGATAAACTAGTTGACATGGTAAACATATTTAAATGGGACCATATGCAATTTGGGTTGCATATAGAAAAGCCCATGAATTAATGTTGAATTAAATGATCTACAAATAACCATCATGTGAGAGTTGATTAGAATGATGCATGGATGATGAAAACAATAAGAAAACAACAATAGCTTCAATTTGAAATGTTGTTTACGAAGTTTGGAATTTTATTTATTAAGTTATGAAATTTGGCTTCTTAAAGGAGTTACACTAGCATTTGTTGTTTTCACCAATTTTAATTGTTCAAAATGGATAACAAAATTTATATTTGGAAAGAACACAAAATTTTAGATGGAAAACATATTTCATTTGTTGAATTTGGATTTTAGATGAGCAAGTTATTAAATTAGCAATTTTAATGCATTAATTAAGAAATAGTTGTTTTCAGCAATTTAAATTATTCAAAATAGAAAAAAAAAGTTGATATTTGCAAAGTTCATGAAAAATGGTATGGAAAACATATTTTACTTTTCAAGTTTGGAGTTAAAATGAATTAGTTATGATTCATGCAATTAAATCAATTTAAATTGAGCCGGAAGCCCAACATTTAACTTAGGAGGTTCACGTTATTTATTTACCCATCAATATTAAATGTTGTTAACAGGGAGAGGCAAGGATGTAGATGAGCTACATAATTTAAATGGAACCGGGACAATATATATAACATCCCAACACATTCCATATTTAATTATTAGGTGATATTATTATTGCCCGCACCCACAATATGCAATGCAACAAGATGAATGATTTAATATGCACGATATAGATGACATTTAGAAAATAGGCATATAGGTATAGGGTTGGGGTTTGGGTTCGCACGTTGGAAGGAGGATCGCCGGGGTCAACGCCGGAAACTTCGGAACGTGGAGGAAGTAGTCGACGTCGAGGAAGTAGTGGAAGTAGTCGTTCTCGTTCCGTAGTCGAGGTAGTCGTTCACGTCATCGGTGGTCGTTGTCGATCTTTTCATCGAGGTCCGAAGAGGAAGTAGACGTAGTCGTGGTCGAGGTACTCGCCGCGTCCGTATAGAAGATCTTGGTGGTTCCGATCTTTGTGGTCGATGGCGAACTGGGCGACTCTCCGGTCTTCGGGGTTCACGCCATCATCTCCCGGACACGCACGAAGGCGGCCAACGCAAAACGGACACGGTGGAGATAGTAGTCGTTCACGGTTCGATGTAGCTCGATGTAGCGGTACTTGTCGTAGAAGATCTTGTCGATGAGGTACGGGCCGGGGAAGAACTCGGCTGCTTCACTATCACGTAGACACGGGCACGAAGGCCTCGACCACAACGATCCGGTATGAGTACAGGTGTGGGACACTCTCTGCGAACAAAACGAGGACAACCCACAAAGCACATGCCGGACACGGTGTCAAACCCGTGTGGGCATTTAGTCGAACCATGGTGGGCGTCGAGGAGCACCAAGATGCTGCCGTTGCAGCCGGCCGTGAGGGCCCAAGGCAGGCAGCTCCTGGGAGGACGCTCGCTGTCCGGGACAGGGAGAGGGAGGCGGAGGTGGCGCTTGGGGCGAGGTGGAGGAGGGCGGCCGGCAGCGGGCGGCGGCCATGGCGGGGAGAGGGGAGGCGACGGCCGGCGGCGGGGCGGGTTGCCGGCAGGGAGCGAGGAAGGGACAAAAAAGAGGCGGAGGTGAGAGCTCGGAGGGAGGCGGCCGGCTGCAGAAGAGGACGCCGGGAAGGGCTCGGGCGTGGTCGATGGGGAGGGGGAAGGCGGCGCCATGGAAGGAGAGGGAGGCGAGCTTGAGGGGAAGAGGTCGGGGCAGGAGGAGGCGTTCGGGAGGAGGAAGACGAGGGTGGGGATCGATCGGGAGGAGAGGGGCGACAGGAGGAAGGAGGCAACGAGGTAGAGGAGGGCAGCGCTCGGGAGGACGAAGAAACCAGGGGATCGATCGATCCCCTGCGTGCGTTCTGTGCGTGGTGAGAGAGAGAGGGGTGGGAGGACCCAATTGCGAAAAGGAAAAGGGGCGGGGGGCGGCTGCAAAATGCCAAGGGGAGAACGGTGGGAAGTTAGGGTTCGGTGGTGACTGGTTCGGCTGGGCCTTGTTGCGCCATTTCGGCCCAGTTCGGCCGGCTGCTCTCTCTCCAAACGATTTTTTTTCCAGGGTTTGTTTTATTATTTTTCAGAGATTGTTTCGGGACTAATTAAAATAGATTTATGCATCAAACAACTTGTAGAGAATGTTGGAAAATAGGATTTGATGAATTTTAATTGGGTTGCAAGTTTCAAATGAATGATGATGCATTATGCCATGCTATGCAACAACAAAAAAACAAGCGACAAATTTATTAGGGGGAAAAGCCCCGGGCGTTACAGGTGGCCTCCTGCATGTTTTCCTAGGCGAGGATGACCCCCTCCAGGAGTACTCCCTTGCACAGACAGAGTGCAGAGCCAAGACGACTATCCAATTTGCCCTGGCGCACGGCATCTCGGGTGACCTGGAGAAGGTGTACTCGGACCTTCCTCGAGACGCGCTGGGCAAAAAGGTAGCGCTTCGACCTTTTGGCGATCGTGCAGAGAGGCTTGCAAAGACACTCTCTAGGGTAGTTTCCCACGGTCGTGGTGGAAAGCCTGCTGCGAGTGGAGCTACCTCAGTAGTTCCTTAGATCAATCGATATTTCTGTATGTTTTATGTGCAATGAACCTTGGGATGCATCCCGTGCTTTTTTCTTTCAATCGAGATGTTTTGAAATTGTCAACGTTTTGTTATCGCGCCTTACTTTATGTTCTTCCGATGGGAGTAGCCCCCGAGCACTCGAAGATTTTGTGTGATACATCGTCGAGTGGGTATGACTCTCTCTCTCTGAAACTTTGTTGTTCTTTCCAGGTGGTGGATTCTAGTGGAGGTTCGTCGAGTGGAGCTGCTCCTTCAACCGAGCCGTTGATTATGGTTGTCAGTATGCTTGCTTCACTTCGTGACCGTGTCGCGGATGGTGAGCGTAAGCTCAAGGCTCTGCGAGGTGTGGCGGATGTTGCCAAGTCGAAGCAGAAACTTGCTGCGGATCGCGAACAGTTTGTGATGGAGGAGTCGGCGAGTGTTGCGAAGGGCATGCTTTGTAAGTCCCGCGAGCCCCCGAGTACTTTTTGTTTATTCCTGCCTGTGTTTTGACGCGTTTGTTATACATGCAGTTGTTGAGCCTGATGGTGTGTGTGAGGGTCACTGGATGGACAATCATATTGTTCATGAGTCAAGCAGTTCCAAACCTCACGCGAGCAATTTCTGGTCTGACCGCAGCCGAGGTTTTGTCTTGGCAACCATGCAGTACCGGGCGAGTCAGGTGCAGCTTTTTGTTGAATCTTGTCGGGAGGTCCTTTCTTCGGCCCATCGGGCATTTTACCCCTTCGGCGTTGTTTCGGATAGCTTGAGTGGCTTGTTGAGGATATTTCGTCGAGTGGGGAATGTTCGAGAGTGTGTGCGTCAACAGCTCATTTGTGGTGCTCAGGTGGCGCTTGCCTTCGTGCGTCTCTGGCATCCTGAAGTCAATGTCAATTCTGTGGCGCGACTCCCTGACACCCGAGGGCCACCTGTAGATTTTGTCCCTCATTATGAGGTTGTGTGACCTGCGGCAGACCGGATTATTCGACTGACAGCGGCGGAGACTGAGCGACTTCTTCAAGAGGCGTCTGCTCGGCAATAGCTGTAGTTAATAAGGTGTATATACCTTGTATGTTTTAGTTTAAGGTGTGTTAAGGTGTGTACTTTGTGACCTTGTATGTTAATTCGATCGGTTAAGGTGTTTATAAGGTGTGTACCTTGTTACCTTGTAAGATGTTTTGCGTGATGATACGTCATAAACGTATCCTTAATTTCTGATGTTCCATGTTGTTTTCATGTTGTTTCCCACATGTTTTCCTTACACTTTATGTCATTTTTATCGATTTCCCGGGACTAACCTATTGACAAGATGCCACAGAGCAAGTTCCTGGTTTCTGCTGTGTTTAGTTTCAGGATATTTGTTCTGGAAATATTCTCGGAATTGGACGATTCGAAAGACAGAAGTCTTAGAAGTCCCGGAAGCATTCAGAAGTTCCGAAGAGCCCCTGAGGGGGGCCACAGGGTGGCCACACCATAGGGTGGCGCCACCACCTCCCTAGCCGCGCCACCAGGTGGTGTGGCCCCCCTGGCCACCCCCTGCATCGCCCTTTCGCCTATGTACTCCCCCGATGCATAAACCCTAGAAGAATCGACCTTTTCCACAAAATACATACGTAGCTCCGTCGCCACCGCCGACAAGTTTCGGGGGACAGATCTCTATTATGGCACCCTGCCGGGACGGGGAAGTACCCCCGGAACCCATCTCCATCGACTCCACCGCCATCTCCATCGTCGTTGCTGTCTCCTATGATGAGGAGGGAGTAGTTCTCCCTCGAGGCTGAGGGCTCTACCGGTAGCTATGTGGTTTATCTCTCTCTCCCATGGTGTGATCTATATGTGATCATGAGCTTTGTAATCTATTTGAATTTGTATATGTTATTCTTCATATTTTGCTACTCAAGTGCTTGATTAATATGAACTTTGGAGTCACCTTGTCCCGCGGTGTGAAGGTGACAGTGTGCACATCGTGTGTGTCTCCTCTATGAATTGTGGTGTTTGTCTAGTACCTTCTGGGGCGCTCATAGTGACAGCGTGGGGTTAACTAGACATGGGAATGCCAACTTTAAGGAATGCTTTTTTGCATGCCTACGCAATGATTAGTGTTTGTTATCCAACCGGAGAGGGTTAAGATTAGCATAGTGAAGAGAAGATATTTAGTTATTCAATTATGTGATCATTGTTGAGAGTGTTCTCTAGTGAAAGTAGAATCCCTAGGCCTTATTTCGAAGCATTGAAACACAGTTTTCCGCCTGTTCTGCTACATGTTTGCTTGCTGCCATTTTTATTTCAGATTGCTATTATCACTTACTATCATCCATATTACTTGTATTCTACTCTCTCTTCGCCGAACTAGTGCACCTATATACCTGACAAGTATATTGGGTGTGCTGGGGACACAAGAGAATTCTTGTATCTTGATTGCAGGGTTGCTTGAGAGGGATATCTTTGACCTCTACCTCCCTGTGTTCGATAAACCTTGGGTAATCCACTTAAGGGAAACTTGCTACTGTTCTACAAACCTCTGCACTTGGAGGCCCAACACTGTCTACAAGAATAGAAGCGTGCATAGACATCAAGCTCTTTTCTGGCGCCGTTGCCGGGGAGGTAAGCTAAAAGGTTCTCACATCCTCGGGTGTGAGTGCTCGAAGTTATTTCCTCTAGATTTTGCAATTTTATCTTTTTGTTTCTTGTTTCACTAGTTAGGCTTATTTTTACTCGCTTCTTGTTTTTTTACTAGTAGTCTTAATGGAAAACAATAAAAATATGAGAGAGCTTTATAATATTTATCTTGAGTTAGGACATGAAGTGTTTGAACAGAAAATTAAAAAACCTATGGAACTTTATTTGCATGCTAGTGGCAATGTTATTAGTATGAACTCTTTAAACACCATTATTGCTAATGCTATGGAAAAGTCTAAGCTTGGGAAAGCTAGATTTGATGAATATGATATTTTTTAGTCCCCCAAGTTTTGAGGAGGAAATTTTCTTTGATGATACTTTGCCTCCAATATATGATGATTATAATGATTGTGGTATTCTATTTCCACCTACTATGAATGATAAATTTTATTGTGATCATGATATGCCTTCTATAAATGATGTTTACAATGATGAATATGATATTTTCAGTCCACCTACTATTGAGGAGAAAATTTATTTTGATGATACTATGCCTCCTATATTTGATGATTATGGTGATGAGAATAACAATAATAGCTATTTTGTTGAATTTGCTCCCACTACTACTAATAAGAATGACTATGCTTATGTGGACAATATTAATTCTTTTATGCATGTGGCTCATGATAAGAATGTTTCTTGTGATAGTTATACTGTTAATTTTATTCATGATGATACTGAAAGTTATTATAAGAGAGGGAAACATGGTTTTATGTATCTCAATAATATTAAGTTTCCCCTCTTTATGTTGGAAAGTTTGAAGTTGCACTTGTTTTGCTTTCCTATGCTAGCCACTTTGTGCTTTATTGACTTGTTCTTTTACAAGATTATTTTCCATAGGAAGTGGGTTAGACTTAAATTTGTTTTATATTTTCTTCTTGATGCTCAATTTTTGCTTCAATTCATATTTCTCATGTGAGCATCTTTTCAAATTATCATGCCAAGCTAAAAGGCTTTAAAGAAAAGCACTTCTTGGGAGATAACCCATGTTTTTATTTTTGCATTGTTTTTCTTTGTTTTCTTTGAGTCAAAGGGTTGTATACTTCTGTAGAAACTCCTTTGTATATTTCTTTTTATGTATTAGTTGACCCAAGTAAAGACTCTAGTGGAAAATTGAGACTATATTTCGGATTTCTGCGCAGGAAACAGATTTCAGCTGTCCACTGTTAAATTCGTATAAAATCACAGAAAATTCAAAATGACCTGAGTTTTGTTTTGCATAATCCTGGGATAAATACGCAACTTCTGTTAGTTGACCACTTTTTGATTTGAGCAACATAAGATTTTCGAAAAAAATCATCTTTACCTCCTGTCCTGTTTTGACAGATTTCTGCCATTAATTGCATTTGCATCTTAATCGTTTTCTTTTGGTGTTCTTTTGAGAAAAAGAGTTTTAAAACAAGTTGTGACGGTAGCTAATGTGTGTTTTAGTGTTAGGCTTGTGTTGAAACTGAACTATGTGAATTTATTATTTCGATTGCACTAACGTTGCTAATGAAGATTGTAAGAAGTTTGGTGTGAAGGAATTCTTCAAGGGTCAAGAGAAGAGGATGATATGACATGATCAAGAAGAGTGAAGAGCCTAAGCTTGGGGATGCCCCGGTGGTACATCCCAGAAAATTCCAAGAAGACTCAAGCGTCTAAGCTTGGGGATGCCCAAGGCATCCCCTTCTTCATCCACAATTTATGAGGTCACTTCTAGTGAAACTATATTTTTATTCGGCCACATCTTATGTGCTTTACTTGGAGCGTCTTTTATTTTTGTTTTTAGTTTGTTTGGTTTTATTGCTGTAATAAATTGTTGGTTCTTATCATACTTTTGTGGGAGAGAGACACGCTCCGTTTTCATTGCTTAGAACACTCTAGTTTTCATTCTTATTGTTCTGTGAGTGTTCACTTTTTGCTAGTACTGCGATTAGCCGTTGTTTTCATGCATATCTTATTCAGAGTTGTTAGTTTTAGTAGTGTTATGCGAGTACTCTCATGTTTGCTTGCTGCATCATTTAGAGTATTTTGTTAAAGCATATCTTGTATGGTGCTTGTTGGGAGAAAGAAACTGCTGCTTAAAGTAGAATTTATAACAGTGCAAGTAGAAGCTCGTATAGACTGTTGCTAGAACTTTTTCATGCCATGCTAAATGTTATTTTAGTTCTAAAGACTTGTGGTGTTGAGTATCATGAATAGCCTCAAATAGCTGAGAGTGTTTAATATGTCATTGAAAGATTCATGAGTTGTTCTTGTCATAAGGAAGCATAAATTTTTGGTATTCTCTTTCGAATGTTTTATTTGGTTGACTTGGCGCATGCTCACACCATGTTTATGACTATGAACCAATCACGAATAGCCTCCATGATGTCGCACCCGGACTTCTAAAGGATACTCGCCGTTCCGTTGAACAGTAGTAGATTGGATTACGGGGCTTACCGGCACCCGCGTCCTCTTACGAGTAGGCCTACACACGTATGTGTGACAACCAACCCCTATCTGTTCAGCGTCGACGTAAACTATCCCATAGAAATCAGGATACTACCATTGACGTACTTCATACCATACACACATGGTACGTCAACGGCGTTAAACGAAATGATAACACAACATATCTCTAAGACACAAAAGATTGAAATAAGTTGCAAATAGCTCTCACTAGAGCAGAGATAGCAAATACAATCATCCAGAGGACACATGTCCCAACATAACATCATTACATCTCAGCGGAAGCATTCAAAGGGTCTGAGTACAGACAAATCCAAATAGGCTTAAGAAGCCGGGAACTGAAAGAAAGACGGAGCCCATCCACGTAGTCTCGGATCCTGCCCGGGTCCGCTACCTACTCGTCAGCAGCCTCGTCAAACTCCACGTAGTAGCCGTCACTGGGATCCTCGTAAGCGTAGTCTGCGGAAACCACAGCCCCAAAGGGGTCAGTACATAAACGTACTGGCAAGCAAGACTCACAGTTCACCAAAGTGTAGCCCGTCAACACCAAGCACAGATGCCTTGGGTTCAACGGAAGAAAGGGGATATAAAAGATGCTGCAACTGGCTGCGCTAACCAACTACAGAAATTCTACCACTTCCGGCTAACAGAAAGAAGATAAGATATCGTATCGTAACCAACTGTAACTAACCACCAAACAAACCCATCCTGGATCTCGCCCCTTATCCAAAGAAGCAATCCGAGGATAACTCACACAGTTGGATTAATGAATAATGGATCAAATTATTGTGTCAATCAGCCTATTACTAGTCAGGTAACATTAAGTAGGTGTAAGTTGTTCTGAGTACTTGTTAGCCAGTACTTTCACCAAGTCAACCATAACCGCGGAAAACACGGCTTCTCGAGAAGATTTATCCCTGCAGGGGTGCACCAATTTGGCCGTACACGTAAGAATAACCCGCCAGATGGGATGCCTCCCACCAAGCGGGGCACTCAACACAACTCAACTCTTCTTCGCATCAAGCCCAAAGCACCTTGGGCGCACGGCTAATCGAGCCCCGAAGAAAGGGGACCCTCATAGCACTCTAAGAACGTGTCCCCCTATATGCCGACTACAAAGGTTCCACCCTGCACTGGGCTCGCAAAAACATGCATGCGGCAAATGGAAAACACGAACTAAATGAGGCGATTTGGACGAGATGCGAATCGAATCAAATTGAGGGGGGCGCCCATACACGCTTCCCACATGCAGATAGTGCGCTCATCATGGATCAGTAGACAAGACCCTTTTCCTATTAGGGTCGACACTAGCAGGCCTCAAAACCACACAGGGCCTCCTGCCGGTGCCTTATCAGCATATTATTATTAACAGGTTGATTGATTAACATCGAGCCCCCAGAACATAATAGAATATAGTATTCAGAAAGTAACGGGTAACAGACTCGAGCAAAACAACCTAAGCATGCTAGTAAGACACTGGCTCAAACAATGGGGTTGTAGGAGTGGAGGTGAGGCAGTATCAGGGTTAAGGGATTCATGTGATAGGTTCGTAACAGAACAACTATACATAGGGCTAACAAAATAGACAACGGAAAGTATCGGTAACCAATGTTAAAAGGAACACAATGGTTCATGTGAGTGATAACTTGCCTGCAAACTCAGCAGCCTGGTACTGAGCTAGATCCTCAGATGGGGTGTCGTAAAGATCGTCGGTCTCAACGTCGTCGTCTATCCGAGAAGAAGCAAACAAACAACGCAGAAATATAAACAATCAATATCATGGCATAGTGCACAATCATGGGATGATGCATGTCAAGTTAATAGATGGATCAGAATAAATTAGTTGACATGGTAACACAATTTAAATGGACACATATGCAATTTTGAGTTGCATATGAAAAGCCCATCAAATAAGGTTGGAATATTTGTTTTTCAACTAATCAACAGGTGAAAGTGGACTAGTATGATGCATGGATGAGGAAAACAATAAAATAACAACAATAGAACCAATTGGAAATAAGGTTTACCAATTTAGAAATTTATTTATTAAGTTAGGGAATTTTTGGTTCCTTAAAGGGATTACACAAATAGTTGTTGTTTACACCAATTTAAATTGTGCAAAATAAATAACAAAATTCATATTTGAAAAGAATACAAAATTTTAGTTGGATTACATGTTTCAAATATTGAAAAAGGAGTTAGGATGAATTTACTATGACTTAAACAAGATTAAACAAATTTTAAATGAATTTAAAACAAGTTTGGAAATTACTTGAATTTTATTTGTTCAAAACATAAATTCAAGTTCATATTAGAAAAGTTTATACTTTTCTAGTTTGAAAACATATTTTGCATGTTCAAAAATAATTTAATTTGAGCAAGTTATGATTTTATCAAATTTAAATGATTTAAACAAGGTTTAAATTAGTTAAGCAATTTTAATTATTCAAACCATGAAACAAAATTTATATTTGAATAGGTGGTTGGAAATAGCATGGAATACATATTTTATTTGCATTATTTGGACTTAGTATGAATTAGTTATGGATTTTATCAAATTACAAATGAATTGTTTGAATTCAAATTTTGATTGCATTTGGAAAATTCAAAACAGGAAACAAATAGGTTAGATAGATAGATTATTTAATTTGGGGTAGTGCACATATTTTATTTTTGTTATTTGGAATTATAAAATAAAAGTTATTAGGGTTTTAGTTTTTAGGGACCAATCTGTAATTCAAAAGGGCTTAGATTTAAAACAGAAAAGGTTGGAAACATTTTGTACCGCAGAGAGAGCTACCCAGGGCACTGCCAATGGGCCCTGGGCCAGCGTGTGCTTGTGTGGCAACGGTGTGGCTGACAGGGGGGCCACCCTGTCAGCGCTGCGCGTAAAAAAGGTTGGAAATTTCCCGTGCGGGAGAGGGATTCGAACCCTGGCCTCCCTGCACACGCGCACTGCCTGCTACCACTGCGGTGGTGACCGTTCGCTTGTCAGTATACCGCGCGCACACAAGGTAAGGTTCAGTTAGCGAGTGATTCTGAATTTTTAACTGACGACGAACGTTTCTGAAACTTGACAGGTGCCCACGGTGGCTCAACGGCGGCGATCAACGACGCTGTGCTGCTTGCGCGTGCTAGGGTGCAGATCGTGTGCGTGATGCGTGTGCTAGCGAAAGGGAGGGAGCAGGAGGGGGCGAGAGCACGGTGGAGCTCACCGTGAGGGCAGCAGGTGGCCGACGGCGAGGTGGACGCCGCGGACAGAGACGAGGATGGCGGCGTGGAAGCAGCTGCTCGCTGGCGTCGTGCAGTTGTCGGTGTGGACGAGGAGGATACGGCGGCTCGATTCCAGAGGCTAGCTAGGGTGGAGGAGGTGCATGGCGGCGGTGGTCGGCGAAGGTTCAGAAGCGGCGCTCCGGTGAGGTGGTTGCAGAGAGGGGAAACGGGGCAGGGAGGTGGCGATCGGCGGCGGAGCTCGAGGGAGAAAGGAGTAGGTAGGTTAGGGCGGCGCCCGGGGGGTCTAGGGTTCCTTATATAGGGGCTTAGGGGCGCGCGCGGCCGTCGGCGTGAAACAGTGCCGCCGTGGCACCCCTGGATGTTCTGCCGTACACGAGAGAGAAGAAAGGCGCGGGGTGAACCCGTACCGGGCCAGGAAATTAGGATAGGTGGGCTGGGCTGCGGGCTACCCCCTCTGCTGAGCGTGTTTTCTCTTTTTTTTTAAATTTTATTCTTCTGTTTTTTTTGCAGCAAATAGAATAGGAAGAAAAATGGGATTTTTAAGTTAGTAAATTTTTTTAGAAAAATTAGGGTGGGTTAGTAATTACAAAAGCAACTGATTGCCAACTTTGTTTTCTCAAAATTTCAAATTTAAAATTGCTGTTTGTAATTGATTGCATTTTTAAAGAATTTGATAATTAAATGATTAATATTGAAAACAACAATTTTAATAGGGTGAACCCTAATACTAATTAGATTAAAAGATTAGAATTGTTTGGTACTTTTCATGACTTGAAATTTGGTGTTGTTTGTGAATGTGATTTGAATTTTTGAATGCAATTTGGAATTAATTGATTGATTAACAACCACCATTTTAATAGTTGAATCATTATGGAAATAATGGGAAACAAATGTTGTTTGAGTTGAACTTTTATTTGAAAAAGGTTGTAACAGAGCAAGTATGAAATAAATGTTTGAATAAAGTTTGAATTTGAAATAGATAGCAATTTGAAACAGATGCATAACAACAGAAATAACAATGCAAAACAAATGCAAACAAGGCAATGAGCATGATGACATGATGCAAAACTTTAATAAACAAGAAATCAAATATTCTAGGGGTATTTTCATACTTGGGATGTTACAAAACGCCCCCCTTGAAGGAATCGCGCCCCGAGATTCCTTACGGAGAAGAGAAAAGGTCCGGATACTTCTTGCGAAGATCCTCTTCGGTCTCCCACGTTGCCTCTTTATCGGAATGATGCGACCACTGCACTTTCGAGAACTTGGTGCTCTTGTTGCGAGTCTTACGCTCGGTCTCATCGAGAATACGAACAGGGTGCTCCTCATAAGAGAGATCATCTTGCAGTTCAATGGAATCATGATCAACTGCACGATCTGGATCTTTGAAACACTTCTTGAGCTGTGACACGTGAAACACATCGTGCACCTTGGATAGTTTTTCTGGAAGTTCAAGACGATAGGCATTTTCCGCACGCCTTGAGAGGATGTTGAAAGGACCAAAGTATCTTGGTGCAAGTTTTCCTTTCACACCAAAACGATGAGTGCCTCTGAGGGGAGTTACACGGAGATATGCCTTGTCACCAGGTGCATAGATCATATCTCTGTGCTTGCTGTCATAGTAGCTTTTCTGACGAGACTGAGCAATCTTGAGATTGTCACGAATGATACGAACTTTCTCCTCGGCTTCCTTAACAATGTCAGGGCCTAAGAGTGAACGTTCACCAGCTCCAGACCAATTGATTGGACTCCTGCATCTGCGGCCATACAATGCCTCAAATGGTGCCATGCCTAGGCTTGCCTGGAAGCTGTTGTTGTAGGAGAATTCAGCATATGGAAGGCAATCCTCCCATTTCATGCCAAAGGAGAGACCACATGCTCTGAGCATATCCTCGAGAATCTGATTGACCTTTTCGACTTGCCCCTGAGACTGAGGGTGATAAGCTGTACTGAACAGAAGTTTGGTGCCCAATGCTTCTTGGAAGCTTTTCCAGAAATGAGAAGTGAATATGCTTCCACGGTCTGAGCTTATTTCCAATGGAACACCATGCAGAGGAACAATCTTTGCTGTGTAGAGCTCTGCTAACTGGCTAGCTGAGATTGTTTCTTTGACAGCAAAGAAGTGAGCTACTTTAGTGAGACGATCAATGACAACGAAGATTGCATCGTTGCCCCTCTTGGACTTTGGAAAACCAGTGACAAAGTCCATTTCAATCATGTCCCACTTCCACTCAGGAATTTTTAGAGGTTGGAGTAGACCTGCTGTTTTCTGATGGACTGCCTTAACACGTTGACAAACGTCGCATTCAGAAACGTATTGAGCAATTTCACGTTTCATGCTAGGCCACCAATACAGAGTCTTGAGATCCTGGTACATCTTTGTACTTCCAGGGTGGATGGAGAGAGGAGTTTCATGAGCCTCCTTGAGAATGACATCTTTGAGACTTTGAATCTGAGGAACTGCAATGCGTCCTTCGAAGAACACAGTTTGCTTGTCATCAATTGAGAAGGACTTGAATTTATCATTGCCTTCTTTGATCTGCTCTACAATCTTCTTGATTTCAGCATCACGAAGTTGTTCAGAACGAATCTTGTCCTCGAGAGTTGGACTAGCTGTCAAGCTTGCAAGATATCCTTGAGGAACAAGACCAAGGTTCAGCTTCTGGAATTCTTCATGAAGTGGAGGTTGGCTTTCCATGATCATGAGATTATTGCAATACGACTTGCGACTGAGAGCATCGTCCATAACATTAGCCTTGCCTGGAGTGTAAGAAATGGTGAGATCAAAGTCTTTAATCTTTTCAATCCATCTCCTTTGCCTGAGGTTCAGATCTGGTTGAGTGAAGATGTATTTCAGACTCTTATGATCGGAAAAGATTTCAGTGCGGTTACCCAACAAGTATTGCCTCCATTTCTTGAGGGCAAACACAACTGCTGCAAGTTCTAGGTCATGAGTGGGATAGTTTTGCTCATGTGCATTCAACTGACGTGAAGCATAAGCCACAACTTGACGTTCTTGCATAAGAACTGCACCTAGACCTTGGAGAGATGCATCGCAGAATATCTGGAAAGGTTTGGTAGTATCTGGGCCAACCAAAACTGGGGTAGAAGTGAGTTTAGTCTTCAGGAGATTGAAAATCTCATCACATTGTGATGTCCAAACGAACTTCTTGTCCTTCTTTGTGAGATCAGTGAGAGGTTTTGCAATCTTGGAGAAGTTTTGGACGAAACGACGGAAATAGCTAGCCAAGCCAAGAAAGCTTCTTACTTGCTTTACCGTCTTAGGAGGTTTCCAATCAACAATTGCCTTAACCTTTTCTGGGTCAATGGCTATGCCTCTGGCAGAGATGATATGACCAACGTAGGCAACTTCTGGAATCCAGAACTCACATTTGGAGAATTTGGCATATAGACGATGCTCGCGAAGTTTCATGAGAGTGAGACGAAGATGTTCTCCATGCTCTTCCTCAGATTTTGAGTAGACCAGAATGTCATCGAGATATACCACAACAAACTTGTCGAGGTATTCATGGAAGACAGAATTCATGAGTCTAGAGAATGTCGCCGGTGCATTGGTTAGACCAAAAGACATGACGGTGTATTCATATAGACCGTACCGAGTGGTGAAGGCTGTTTTTGGAATATCTTCCTTTCTGATCTTTATTTGATGGTAACCCATCCTCAAGTCCAACTTTGAGAATATTGAGGCTCTAGCAAGTTGATCAAAAAGATCATCGATACGAGGAATTGGATACTTGTTTTTGATGGTTTTCTCGTTGAGAGGACGATAGTCAACCATGAGTCTTTTTGTTTGATCCTTCTTCGCAACGAACAGGGTTGGGCAACCCCAAGCGGAGGAACTAGGTTGAATGTAACCTTTTTCCATGTACATATCGATTTGCTCCTTCAACAATTTCAGTTCAGGAGGAGCTATCTTGTATGGATGCTTAGTGATTGGAGCAGTACCTGGCTCAAGCTCGATCACGAACTCAACTACTCTGTCCGGAGGCATCCCTGGCAACTCTTCTGGAAAGACGTCAGGGAATTCACAAACCACCGGAACATTTTCAAGTAGAGGAAGAGGTTTTGCATCGAGAGTGCATAGCTGAAAAGACCTTGATCCATATGGAGAATAGACTATCTGGCCAGAAGGGTGGGAGAGAGTTATTGACTTTTGAGCACAGTCAATCTTAGCTTCGTTGGTCTTCAACCAATCCATGCCCAGAATGACATCAATGTCAGAATTTCCCAGCAACATGAGTGAAGCAAGGAATATGCGACCTCCAATTAGGGTTTGATTGTCCATGCTTATCTTGGAAGTCAACATTTGAGATCCCGGAGAGTGAACAGTGATTTGATTGCTTAGTGGAACCAGAACTAGGTTGTACGTTGTTGCAAAGATCTTTGACACAAAAGAATGCGATGCTCCGGTATCAAACAACACTTTAGCTGGAAAAGAGTTTACGGGTAATATACCGAGAACGACGTCAGCAGCTTCCTCAGCTCTGTCGGCCTTGATATGATTCACCCTCGCGGTCCTCCCGACAGGCCTGTTGTTGGAGTTGAAGGCTTTAGCCGGGGGAGCACGCACCATTGCCTGGTTGGTGTTGGGGCGAGGTGGTGGAGGTAGCTGCCTCTGAGTGCACTTGTCAGCGTAGTGCCCCGTCTCCTTGCACTTGAAGCAAGTGACGACACGAGGAGGACCTGGCCTTGGCTGCCCCATTGGAACCCTCTGACCATGCATCTGAGATGGGTTGGGTGGGCGGGGAGCAAAGCCTGGAGAAGCTTGGGCATATGGAGCCCGAGTGACAGCTCCATTTGGCACCCAGATGCGGCGCTTCTGCGGAGGGGTGGTCATGTTGGAGGAGGAACCACCCTCACGCGAGTGCTTCCGAGACTCCTCGAACGCCTTGCGCCCATTTTCTTCACTGAGCGCGGTGTTCACGAGCTCCTCGAAGTCTTTGCACTTGATGTTGGTGAGTGCGTACTTGAGTTCCGGGTTAAAACCTCGGCGGAACCTTACCATCTTCTTAGCCTCAGTGGACACCTCATCAGCAGCGTATCGAGCGAGGCGATTGAACTCATTCTGATAGCTAATGACATCCAGCTTGCCCTGCTTGAGAGAGCAAAACTCCTCACGCATCCTTTCCATGAGACCATCTGGGATGTGGTGCTTCAGGAAGGCATCCTTGAAACAACCCCAGGTGATAGGATAGCCAGCTCTCATTGTCTGGTAGTTCTCCCACCAAGTAGCTGCCTGACCCTTCAGTAGGTAGGTGGCATACTTGACTTTGTCTTCCTCAGCAACGTGAGCAATGTCCAGAGCCCTGGCCATCTCCCGGATCCAGTCATCAGCATCCAGAGGCTCGCGTGTTGCCACGAAAGCTCTCGGCCCCAGACTCATAAACTCCTTGATGCTGACTCGTGGAGCATTCTGGTTGTTGTGCTGGCTAGTCTGAAACTGGGCCATCTGTGCCACGACCTGAGTCATCTGAGTCAACAGCTCCGTGATTGGCGGTGGCTCAGGCGGGTTGTTCCTTGTTGGCGGCATCCTGAATAGACATGCATTTTAGCACAACAACAGAAAAGGATAGACTTGGTAACCGCAAGAGAGATTATTCCGACGCATGAATAGATAACCAGCAGGTACATCATCACATGTTCACTTACATCAGAATATCCAACACACCACAAATGGTTCGAAAGCCAAAGGATAACTAAACATAGCTAGGAATGGATACATCGGTACTCCCATGCTCATCACGCAGGACGGCGGTGAGTAGTACGACGAGAGGTACGGTGAGGAGCACGCCCACGAAAGTAGGTAGAACAACGATCCACATAGATCTGACGTGGCCTGAGAGCGACTCTAGGTGTGGTGAAGTACATAGCGTCGACTCCCTGTGCTCCAAAGTGGGGAATCCCTGTGTATCCAGCACCAAGGTTGAGGAGTGGACCTCTGACCGGCTCGTAACCTCCAGCATCTGGCAGACGACGACCAACTGGCTGATCGAAACGTGCAAAGCGCTCATCTCCAACAAAGTCTGTGGTGTACGTCGCCAGACGAGTCAAAGCAAGGTAGAGCTGCTCTCTGACTGAGGCCAACTCCTGAGAAAGTGTGGTGGCAACTGCGTCACTGTGCCTCACAAACTGAGCGGTGGTGTGCAGCCTGGTGTTATCATGCTCGTAGACATCCAAGTTGTCATAGAGAGTGAAGTGAGCTCCCTCCGAAGTGATGTAGCCACATCCTCAGTCAAGCATGTAGATTGGAAGACAGTCTAGAATCGATTTGGATTTATGGTTTACCCACAAATATCAGATAGGCCAAACATTTTTCAGGGCTTACCGGGAAGCCGGTCAGGCGTAGTACTTTTTCAAGTACATGTCATTCCAAGGTTCAGGAAGTTCATCCCCATGTTCATTGGCAAGTCGGTACGCGTTCCTGGGGTTGACCGCTATTACAATAAAAGATCTTTCCTTAAGGAAGGGGCTTAAGTTGACCCTTAGGGTGCTGTGCATTGGAAATATTGATGATTTATATGACTTTTTTTTCATAAGCGTGGCTGAGTTGACGTTGATAGACTTGTGCGTGCTCTGCCGCTCGTAACCTTTTTTTTCTCCCATCGATCGAATCGAGGAGGTCAAGTTTCGAGAGCAGAGCCTCTCGCTTCTGATTATCAGTCATATCGTCGTCGAGCAGAACGCGCAGGGAAGGAATCGTCGAGTTCACTGGGAAGAATGGCGTCCATGCCAACGACTAAGGAGAAGGGTGTTTAACCAGTGGCTATACAGATTGATGTCCGATAAGCCCAGAGAGCCTCAAGAAGGCGATCTGGCCAGTCTCCTCCAACTCTAAAGTGTTTGTAGATATGGTATGGGTCTGGTCTTCAGACCAATGGGTAAAAAAAGGGGATATCCTCTTCTTTGGCTACACCAACTAATGTAGTAGATTGCGTTCCCAGAGGACACTTTCTCCATTTCGTCGGTACTGGTAACAACAGATCTTTACCTCGTTTCTTTTTCTTGTTATTTGACTTCTTGGAATGGAATTCTTCTCATGATAGTCACACAAGTGGATTATTGTGAGTGATTTTACTACCCTTCCAGACTTAGCAGGTAATGAAGCTGCTGATGAGGGAGGAAATGTCCGTTGAAAATAAAGCGAACCAGTGGGGCTTAAAAGTAACTCTTTTAATAGTTTTTCAGAACGTTAAGTTGTCAGTCTTTCCAATGATGAGGCTCCAAAGTTTATTACATTTCCTGGTCTGCCGAGGACAGCACTAGATTGATTGCTTACCGACTTTCATTCAGATACCAACATCTTTTTCTCGAAAGCATGGAAACTATCTAATCGAAGTACGAATTCACTCCTGTGAAAAGTAAGCAATTTCATCATTTTCCTTCGCAACACAGCTCACTCAATTGTAGAGATACCGAACAGTTTGAGTGATCGATCGACCTTGTCGCACGATGAGCCCATTCTCTCTCTTCCATCCCGCCTTCTGAACCGAACCCTGGAGAACTTGAACAGAACAGAGCAGCAATTCTAGAAACTTCCATTTTCCATTGATCTGGGCGTTGCTATTAAAAGTGGGTCTACCCGCCCCGACGTGACTCACACTTGACCAAACACTTCTATCTAAGAAAATACTTAGGTAGGGTCAATCTCCCTTCGGGGTTTACGCGTCCTAGTCCTAACCATTGGATTGATCAGAAGAAGAAAGGCAAAGGAATTGAAAGGTAGAGTAAGAAGCATCGCCCAGCAGAGTGATTGAGGGCCCCAGCCCAATGGTCTTCTTTTTTCACTTCCATAACTCCATGGATGCCACCTAGACGTGCCATAGCCATAGACCAAGCATTATCCCACTTTTTAGGATCTTCGGAATTGAATGAAGCAAGAGAAAGATCAAGCCGAAGGGCAGGGTCAAAGAGGCCTCACATAAGCTTCTTCTCACTGTGTCAATCGGTGGAACCAACCGTTCGATGCACTCATTACTGCTTTCTTTAGAATATTTCAAGCTGTCTTCTTCAGAGCCTTCTGGATGAATTGGCAAGTGCAGCTAAGGTCATGGCTTGCTTGATAAGTACCCCAGAGGAGGTGTCCTAACGCAATACATGTGGTATTTAACTGCCACTCCAAGTAAATTGCTCATGTGTTACCTTTAAAACCTTCAAACTCCTACTTTATGTTCCTGTTTTTGCTCATGAGGACGTCAATGGAGAATCGTTATCTCACTTGTTGATTGGATTTCACCCCCTGGACTAGTGGCTTCATCCGCTTATCCAAATGATAGAAGAGCTGGCAGCGGGGTTCCCAGCCCCAAATTAATATACACAAAATCTCTTCACTCTTTTTGCCCCTGATTTATCAGTCAAAGCATAATTGTATAAACAAAAGAGAAAGAGGGATGACCTTCTACCCATATGCGTCCTTCACATGGGAGCCGCTCTTGTGAATCCAGTTAGCTTGTGACGTACTGTATTTTCCATTTACCATTTGTTGACATTAGCATACATCTGCCAAAATATAGACACTCCTCCACGGTATGTGATTGTTGGCAGGCACCCGAGGATTCGGTTAGCCATGGTTTGTGAAAGATGGATGGGGGAGTGTCAAACTTTTGATACCTCTGTTTAATAAAATAAAAAGCTCTAGCACATGAGTGATCCCTGCTTCCCTCCGCGAAGGGCCTTTCTTTTATTTTTTATGTTGAGTCTCCATCTTCTAAATTTATGCACAGTTGAGAGAGCATTTTTGCCATTCTTAGTTCTATGTGCATTGTCCCATAAACATCAATAATTGCTTCATGATGTGATATTATTTGTTCTTAAATTATTTGCTCTAGTCTTCCTCGTGAACTTTGAAGGTGTCCTGGCATTTATGTTTTGCTCCACTCTTAAGGACTAGCGAAATATCACTTTGCCATGCTTTCTCTATACCTGAAACAAACGTTTATCTTTCTTTGCATTATTATTCGTGATCCTTTATTTCAGATACTCTTCATGATGAAAAGTGATTGATATGCTTTATTATTAAAGTTCTGTTTATCATGTTTGTGTTTGAAGTTCTATGGTCTCAGCTTGCCTATGCTTTTACATTTTTATGATCAAGTTTATGCTAGTAGCATGTCACCTAAAAAATTATTGTTTAATCGTTTACCTACTCGAGGATGAGTAGGAACTAAGCTCGGGGATGCTTGATACGTCATAAACGTATCCTTAATTTATGATGTTCCATGTTGTTTACCACGTGTTTTACTTACACTTTATGCCATTTTTATCGATTTCCCGGGACTAACCTATTGAGAAGATGCCATAGAGCCATTTCATGTTTTCTACTGTTTTTAGTTTCAGAAAAGTTGTTTTGGAAATATTCTCGGAATTGGACGATTCGAAAGCCAGAAGTCTTAGAAGCCCCGAAGAGCCCCGAAAGGGGGCCAGAGGGTGGTCACACCATAGGGTAGCGCCACCACCCCTGGTCGCGCCACCAGGTGGTGTGGCCCCCCTGGACAACCCCCGACATCGCCCTTTCGCCTATATATACTCCCCGATGCATAAACCCTAGAAGAATTGACATTTTCCACAAAATACATACGTAGCTCCGCCGCTGTCGCCGCCGAGAGGTTTCGGGGGACAGATCTCTGTTCAGGCACCCTGCCGGGATGGGGAAGTGCCCCCGGAACCCATCTCCATCGACTCCACCCCCATCTCCATCGTCGTTGTTGTCTCCTATGATGAGGAGGAGTAGTTCTCCCCCGAGGCTGAGGGCTCTACCGGTAGCTATGTTGTTCATCTCTCTCTCCCATGGTGTGATCTATATGTGATCATGAGATTTGTAATCTATTTGAATTCGTAGATGTTACTCTTCTTCTTTTCTACTCAAGTGCTTTATTAGTATGAACTTTGGAGTCACCTTGTCCCGCGGTGTGAAGGTGACAGTGTGCACATCTTGTGTGTCTCCTCTATGAATTGTGGTGTTTGTCTAGTACCTTCTGGGCACTCATAGTGATAGCGTGGGGTTAACTAGACATGGGAATGCCTACTTTAAGGAATGATTAGTGTTCGTTATCTAATCAGAGAGGGTTAAGAGTAGCATAGCGAAGAGAAGATATTTGTCGTACCCTGGTTTCTAGGGGATACTCATCGGGCCGAACTGGATAGCAGATACTTGGATTATGGGGCATACCTGCTCCCACATCCTTGCTCTCGAGTAGGCCAGCACTTATGTGCGACAACCAAGCTCCGCTATTCCATCGGCGATGTAAACTATCCACTAGAAATCAAAGGCACTACTGTCGACGTACTTCATACCAATCACACATGGTACGTCAACAGCGTTAAACGGAATGATACCACAACATATCTCTAAGACACAAAAGATTGAAATAAAGTGCAAATAGCTCTCATTAGAGCGGAGATAGCAAATACAATCATTCAGAGGACACATGTCCCAACAATACATCATTACATCACAGCGGAAGCAATCAACATGTCTGAGTACAGACAAGATCCAAATAGGCCTAAGAGGCCAGAAACGAAAAGACGGAGCCCATCCACGAAGTCTCGGATCCTGCCCGGGTCCGCTATCTACTCGTCAGCAGTCTCGTCATACTCCACGTAGTAGCCACCATGTAGATCTTCGGAAACGTAGGTCTGCGGAAACCACAGCCCCAAAGGGGTCAGTACATAAACGTACTGGCAAGCAAGACTCACAGTTCACCAAAGTGTAACCCGTCAACACCAAGCACAGATGCTTTGGGTTCAACGGAAGAAAGGGGATATGAAAGATGCTGCAACTGGCTGCTCTAACCAACTACAGAGTTACTACCACTTCCGGCTAACAGAAAGGAGATAAGATCGGGTATCGTAACCAACCTATCAACTAACTCCAAACAAACCCATCCTGGATCTCGCCCCTTATCCAAAGAAGCAATCCGAGGATAACTCACACAGTTGGATTAATGAATAATGGATCAAGTTGTTGTGTCAGTAAGCCTATTACTAGTCAAGTTATCAGTAGTTAGGTGTAAGTTGTTCTGAGTACTTGTTAGCCAGTACTTTCACCAAGTCGTCACATAACCGCGGACAACACGGCTTCTCGAGAAGATTCATCCCTGCAGGGTGTGCTCCAGTACCCGTACACACTCAAGCCACCAACTAAAACTCAGGTTGGCTTGACACGACCCAAACCGTCTCTACAACCCATCCTAGGAGCCACGGAGCTATAAGGTCCCAGCCACGCAGCCGAATACTCAGCGCAGGTGTGCAAAACTCCCGCAGGACACAACACCCCGGCACTACAGGCCTCGCCCTATATGCATCATCATCATAAGTAACCATGGGGGATCCACCCATTATGCAAGGAGCAAATGGAACACCCGAACTAAGTGTGGCTCTTCGGACAAGCTGCATATCAGGTCTAAGTCGAGGGGGGTCCCATACTACCACCCGGATGCGGTGAGCACGCTCATCATGGATCAGTAGACAAGACCCTTTTCCTAATTAAGTTCGACACTAGCAGGCCTCAAAACCACTTAGGGCCTCCTGCCGGTGCCTTATCAGCATATTATTAATAACAGGTTGATTGATTAACATCGAGCCCCCAGAACATAATAGAATAGTAACAGAAAGTAACGGGTAACATACTCGAGCAAAACAACCTAAGCATGCTAGTAAGACACGGGCTCAAACAATGGGGTTGTAGGAGTGGAGGTGAGGCAATATCAAGGTTAAGGGATTCATGTGATGGGTTCGTAACAGAAACAACTACTACTAAGGCTAGCAGAAAAGAACAACGGAAAGTATCGGTAATCAATGTTGAAAGGAACACGATGGTTCATGTGAGTGATAACTTGCCTGCAAACCCAGTAGCCTGGTACTGAGCTAACTCCTTAGAAGGGGTGTCGTAAGTATCGTCGGTCTCAACGTCGTCGTTTATCCGAGAAGAAGCAAACAGACAATGCAGAAAGATAAACAATCAATAACATGGCATAGTGCACAAACATGGGATGATGCATGACCATTTAATTGATGCAACAAAATAAACTAGTTGACAAGATAACAATATGATTAAATGGACCCACATGCAATTGGATTGCATATGGAAAGCCCATGAATTATGGTTGAATTAATTGTTTTACAACTAATCATAATGTGGAAGTGAATTAGCATGATGCATGGATGAGGAAAACAGCAAAATAACAACAATAGAATCAAATAGAAATAAGGTTTAACAAGTTTGGAAATTTGTTTATTAAGTTAAGAAATTTTGGTTACTTAAAGGTGTCACACAAGCATTTGTTGTTTTCATCAAGTTTAATTGTTCAAAATAGATAACAAAGTTTATATTTGATAAGAACACACAATTTTAGGTGGATTGCATGTTTCACTTGTTGAAAAAGGATTTCAAATAAATTATTTATGAATTAAACAAGTTTAAGCAAGAATTAAATGAATTTAATTCAAACATGAACTTATTTGAATTTTTATTTGTTCAAAACATTAAGTGAGATTCATATTTGAAAAGTTTATACTTTTATGGTTGGAAAACATATTTTATATGTCCCAAAAGAATTTGTTTTGATCAAGTTAGGAATTTAGCAATTTTAAATGAATTAAATAAGATTTAAATTATTTAACCAAGTTTAATTATTCAAAACATGAAACAAATTTTATATTTGGAAAGGTGGTTTAATTTTGCATGGAAAATATATTTCATTTGTTGAAATTGGATTTAAAATGAGCAAGTTAGTATTTTGGCAATTTTAAATGCAATAATTAAGAAACAGTTGTTTTCAGCAATTTAAATTATTCAAAACAGCAAACAAAATTTATATTTGGAAAGTACATGAAAAGTTGATTGGAAAACATATTTAGTTTGTGGAATTTGGAATTTTTATGCTCAAGTTATGATTTTTGCAAGTTTAAGTGAATTTAACAAGAATTCAAATGTTTCACCAATTTAAAATATTCAAAACAGTAAATAAATTTTATATTTGGATAGAACATTTAATTTGGGACAGAAAACATATTTAAAAAGTTAAAATTGGAGTTGGGATGAATTTCTTATGCAATTTGCAAGATTTGGGGTAAATCTGCCATTTTTAATGCACTAGGGACTTGGAAAAAAATATTTCAGGGGTCTAGGTTTAATTAACACGGCCTAATGGTGATTTGCAGAAAGTTCTGTGACCAAAACAAAGCAAAACAAAAAGTTGGTTTTATTTGTGTGGGAGGGGGATCGAACCCCTGCCCTCCTTCTGTGAGCAAAGGAACAGAACCAGTGGGCTGGTGCGCTTGCTTTTGTTAGGGAGGGGGCCTCGGGGGGTAAGTGATGTTGCTCGCGGTTATTTCTGAATTCTACCGAACTGAACCCGAACTGTACCACGACAGGGACAACAGAAGGGCAGCGATGGCTGCCGCTCGCCGGAGGGAACCAACCGTGGGGGGCTGTGGAGGGCGGTGGCGGTTAGAGGAGAGGGGTCGGACTCACCTTGATTGGAGAAGAGCAGAGGAGGTGGACGGGTTCAGGTCGGGGCAGCAGAGGTGGTCGAGGCAGGTGAGTTGGCCGGCGGAAGGAGGGGATGGCGCCGGCGATGGGGGCCCTCCCGGCTCGAGCCGAGGGGGGGGGGAGACGGTAGCCCGCGGTGAGGGCTTTCCATTCCCGCCCTCACCGCGGCCGGAGGGGGACCGCAGCTCCGGAGATCGCCGGTGGGAAAGGAGGAGGTATTTCGGTTGTGGGTGGGTTCAGGTTACAGAGAGGTTGCAGCGAGATGGAGAAGATGAGGGAGGAAGAGGATGGCGGCGCAGGAGAGGGAAGAGAGGGAGCTAGGGCTAGTAGAGGGGAAGGAGGTGGAGGTTCTGTTTTATGGGGTTGAGTGAGCTCGTACGGCATGGCATCCGATGGAGGAGGAGGCGATCGGGTGGAGGAGATGGCGTCGTACAGAATGGTGACGACAGGGGGAGGAAGAAAGGGCCCCCTCGAAGGGGTACTGGGTCAGAAGGGAAAAATGGGCCTGGGGGTTAAGTTGGGCCTCTCTCCTCTCTCTTGTTCCTTTATATTAATTGTTTTGGTTTTATTTTTTTTTGTAGCAAATAGAAAATGGAAGCAATTGTTAGGGTTTGGAGTTTTAAAAATTCAGGGAAAATTCATGTGGGATGGTTAGCTCAACATCTACCAAAAGCCAACTTAAGTTTTTGAAATTCAAATTTATTTGCTGTTTGTGCACATTGGTTTGAATTGGAATAATTTTGGGTTAATAATTGGTTATTTAAAATAAGGTTTTTAATTATGGTAAACCAATGAGTTTAATTGAAACAAGGGAGTACATTTGTTTTGGTATTTTTCACAACTTGGAAATGGTGCTGTTTGTTGATTTGAAATGTGAGTTTGGAAGCAATTTGGAATTATTTAATTGAAATAAAAGCATCATTTTATTAGTTGATTCATTATGGGATAATATGAAAACAAACTGGTTGTTTTTATTTGGGATTTCTATTTCAAAAGTTGTAACAGAGCAAGTATGAAAACAAAGTTGAATATTGTTTGGATTTCATTATGAAAACAAATAAAAACAGGTGCAAACAAATAGTAAACAAATGCAAACAAGGAAGTAAAATGATGACATGATGCAATACTTGAATTAAACAAGAAACAAAACATTCTAGGGGGTAGTTTTCATACTTGGGATGTTACAAAACGCCCCCCCTTGAAGGAATTGCGCCCCGAGATTCCTACTGAGAAAAGAAAAGGTCCGGATACTTCTTGGGAAGATCCTCTTGAGCTGTGACACGTGAAACACATCGTGCACCTTGGATAGACGTCAGGGAATTTGCAAACTACCGGAACATTTTTAAGTAAAGGTAGAGGTTTTGTATGGATGGTGTATAGCTGGATAGAACTTGATTCATTTAGAGAATAGACTATCTGGTCAGAATGGTGGAACAGAGTTATTGACAGACATCAATGTCAGAATTGCCAAGCAGTATGAGAGAAGCAAGGAATATGTGGCCTCCGATTAGAATTGGATTGTCCTTACTTATCTTGGAAGTCAACATTTGAGATCCCGGGAAGTGAACAGTGAGTTGATTGCTTAGTGGAACCAGAATTAGGTTGTATGTTGTGGAAAAGATCTTTGACACAAAAGAATGTGATGCTCCGGTATTAAACAACACTTTAGCTGGAATAGAGTTTAGCAGATGAACGGGGAAACTTTGATTAGACGCCGGTAGAAGAATTGAAGTGGAAACAACAACAAGATTTCAACGGACGACGGGTTCTTTAAAAGAACAGGATATTGAAGCAACATCGGGAAAACGAGACCAAACACTCCTGAGGTACTACGGAAAAACCCATCCGGGCTTCTAAAGGATCAATATCTACTGCTTAAGGAATAGAGGATCTGCTTCCGGGGCTTACACGCCTCCGTTCTCAATCGTGAGTAGGCAACATGATAAATCATGTCACAACCACCTCCATTCCTATGATCTAGTAGATATAACCATCCTAGAGAAACCAGAATTCGTGAAATCCTAACTTGAAAGTTTAGATGAGAAGGGAAAACAACGTTGCACTTCCTTAGCAGAAAAGGGTGGGTGGGTGGGGAAAGAAGAAAAAGAACAGAATTCCTACTTTCACGTTTCATTTTTCCTATATAGCTACAAAATAGTTTCTAGACTCAACTGCGACCAGTAAAAAGGGATCCTACAGGCAGACAGGCTCTGATACCATTTGTCGCACCCTGGTTTCTAGGGGATACTCATCGGGCCGAACTGGATAGCAGATACTTGGATTATGGGGCATACCTGCTCCCACATCCTCGCTCTCGAGTAGGCCAGCACTTATGTGCGACAACCAAGCTCCGCTATTCCATCGGCGATGTAAACTATCCACTAGAAATCAAAGGCACTACTGTCGACGTACTTCATACCAATCACACATGGTACGTCAACAGCGTTAAACGGAATGATACCATAACATATCTCTAAGACACAAAAGATTGAAATAAAGTGCAAATAGCTCTCATTAGAGCAGAGATAGCAAATACAATCATTCAAGGACACATGTCCCAACAATACATCATTACATCACAGCGGAAGCAATCAACATGTCTGAGTACAGACAAGATCCAAATAGGCCTAAGAGGCCGGAAACGAAAAGACGGAGCCCATCCACGAAGTCTCGGATCCTGCCCGGGTCCGCTATCTACTCGTCAGCAGTCTCGTCATACTCCACGTAGTAGCCACCATGTAGATCTTCGGAAACGTAGGTCTGTGGAAACCACAGCCCCAAAGGGGTCAGTACATAAACGTACTGGCAACCAAGACTCACAGTTCACCAAAGTGTAACCCGTCAACACCAAGCACAGATGCTTTGGGTTCAACGGAAGAAAGGGGATATGAAAGATGCTGCAACTGGCTGCTCTAACCAACTACAGAGTTACTACCACTTCCGGCTAACAGAAAGGAGATAAGATCGGGTATCGTAACCAACCTATCAACTAACTCCAAACAAACCCATCCTGGATCTCGCCCCTTATCCAAAGAAGCAATCCGAGGATAACTCACACAGTTGGATTAATGAATAATGGATCAAGTTGTTGTGTCAGTAAGCCTATTACTAGTCAAGTTATCATTAGTTAGGTGTAAGTTGTTCTGAGTACTTGTTAGCCAGTACTTTCACCAAGTCGTCACATAACCGCGGACAACACGGCTTCTCGAGAAGATTCATCCCTGCAGGGTGTGCTCCAGTACCCGTACACACTCAAGCCACCAACTAAAACTCAGGCTGGCTTGACACGACCCAAACCGTCTCTACAACCCATCCTAGGAGCCACAGAGCTATAAGGTCCCAGCCACGCAGCCGAATACTCAGCGCAGGTGTGCAAAACTCCCGCAGGACACAACACCCCGGCACTACAGGCCTCGCCCTATATGCATCATCATCATAAGTAACCATGGGGGATCCACCCATTATGCAAGGAGCAAATGGAACACCCGAACTAAGTGTGGCTCTTCGGACAAGCTGCAGATCAGGTCTAAGTCGAGGGGGGTCCCATACTACCACCCGGATGCGGTGAGCACGCTCATCATGGATCAGTAGACAAGACCCTTTTCCTAATTAAGTTCGACACTAGCAGGCCTCAAAACCACTTAGGGCCTCCTGCCGGTGCCTTATCAGCATATTATTAATAACAGGTTGATTGATTAACATCGAGCCCCCAGAACATAATAGAATAGTAACAGAAAGTAACGGGTAACAGACTCGAGCAAAACAACCTAAGCATGCTAGTAAGACACGGGCTCAAACAATGGGGTTGTAGGAGTGGAGGTGAGGCAATATCAAGGTTAAGGGATTCATGTGATGGGTTCGTAACAGAAACAACTACTACTAAGGCTAGCAGAAAAGAACAACGGAAAGTATCGGTAATCAATGTTGAAAGGAACACGATGGTTCATGTGAGTGATAACTTGCCTGCAAACCCAGTAGCCTGGTACTGAGCTAACTCCTTAGAAGGGGTGTCGTAAGTATCGTCGGTCTCAACGTCGTCGTTTATCCGAGAAGAAGCAAACAGACAATGCAGAAAGATAAACAATCAATAACATGGCATAGTGCACAAACATGGGATGATGCATGACCATTTAATTGATGCAACAAAATAAACTAGTTGACAAGATAACAATATGATTAAATGGACCCACATGCAATTGGATTGCATATGGAAAGCCCATGAATTAGGGTTGAATTAATTGTTTTACAACTAATCATAATGTGGAAGTGAATTAGCATGATTCATGGATGAGGAAAACAGCAAAATAACAACAATAGAATCAAATAGAAATAAGGTTTAACAAGTTTGGAAATTTGTTTATTAAGTTAAGAAATTTTGGTTACTTAAAGGTGTCACACAAGCATTTGTTGTTTTCATCAAGTTTAATTGTTCAAAATAGATAACAAAGTTTATATTTGATAAGAACACACAATTTTAGGTGGATTGCATGTTTCACTTGTTGAAAAAGGATTTCAAATAAATTATTTATGAATTAAACAAGTTTAAGCAAGAATTAAATGAATTTAATTCAAACATGAACTTATTTGAATTTTTATTTGTTCAAAACATTAAGTGAGATTCATATTTGAAAAGTTTATACTTTTATGGTTGGAAAACATATTTTATATGTCCCAAAAGAATTTGTTTTGATCAAGTTAGGAATTTAGCAATTTTAAATGAATTAAATAATATTTAAATTATTTAACCAAGTTTAATTATTCAAAACATGAAACAAATTTTATATTTGGAAAGGTGGTTTAATTTTGCATGGAAAACATATTTCATTTGTTGAAATTGGATTTAAAATGAGCAAGTTAGTATTTTGGCAATTTTAAATGCAATAATTAAGAAACAGTTGTTTTCAGCAACTTAAATTATTCAAAACAGCAAACAAAATTTATATTTGGAAAGTACATGAAAATTTGATTGGAAAACATATTTAGTTTGTGGAATTTGGAATTTTTATGCTCAAGTTATGATTTTTGCAAGTTTAAGTGAATTTAACAAGAATTCAAATGTTTCACCAATTTAAAATATTCAAAACAGTAAATAAATTTTATATTTGGATAGAACATTTAATTTGGGACAGAAAACATATTTAAAAAGTTAAAATTGGAGTTGGGATGAATTTCTTATGCAATTTGCAAGATTTGGGGTAAATCTGCCATTTTTAATGCACTAGGGACTTGGAAAAAAATATTTCAGGGGTCTAGGTTTAATTAACAGGGCCTAATGGTGATTTGCAGAAAGTTCTGTGACCAAAACAAAGCAAAACAAAAAGTTGGTTTTATTTGTGTGGGAGGGGGATCGAACCCCTGCCCTCCTTCTGTGAGCAAAGGAACAGAACCAGTGGGCTGGTGCGCTTGCTTTTGTTAGGGAGGGGGCCTCGGGGGGTAAGTGCTGTTGCTCGCGGTTATTTCTGAATTCTACCGAACTGAACCCGAACTGTACCACGACAGGGACAACAGAAGGGCAGCGATGGCTGCCGCTCGCCGGAGGGAACCAACCGTGGGGGGCTGTGGAGGGCGGTGGCGGTTAGAGGAGAGGGGAGAACGAGGAGAGGGGTCGGACTCACCTTGATTGGAGAAGAGCAGAGGAGGCGGACGGGTTCAGGTCGGGGCAGCAGAGGTGGTCGAGGCAGGTGAGTTGGCCGGCGGAAGGAGGGGATGGCGCCGGCGATGGGGGCCCTCTCGGCTCGAGCCGAGGGGGGAGACGGTAGCCCGCGGTGAGGGCTTTCCATTCCCGCCCTCACCGCGGCCGGAGGGGGACCGCAGCTCCGGAGATCGCCGGTGGGAAAGGAGGAGGTATTTCGGTTGTGGGTGGGTTCAGGTTACAGAGAGGTTGCAGCGAGATGGAGAAGATGAGGGAGGAAGAGGATGGCGGCGCAGGAGAGGGAAGAGAGGGAGCTAGGGCTAGCAGAGGGGAAGGAGGTGGAGGTTCTGTTTTATGGGGTTGAGTGAGCTCGTACGGCATGGCATCCGATGGAGGAGGAGGCGATCGGGTGGAGGAGATGGCGTCGTACAGAAAGGTGACGACAGGGGGAGGAAGAAAGGGCCCCCTCGAAGGGGTACTGGGTCAGAAGGGAAAAATGGGCCTGGGGGTTAAGTTGGGCCTCTCTCCTCTCTCTTGTTCCTTTATATTAATTGTTTTTTTTTTTTTTTTTGTAGCAAATAGAAAATGGAAGCAATTGTTAGGGTTTGGAGTTTTAAAAATTCAGGGAAAATTCATGTGGGATGGTTAGCTCAACATCTACCAAAAGCCAACTTAAGTTTTTGAAATTCAAATTTATTTGCTGTTTGTGCACATTGGTTTGAATTGGAATAATTTTGGGTTAATAATTGGTTATTTAAAATAAGGTTTTTAATTATGGTAAACCAATGAGTTTAATTGAAACAAGGGAGTACATTTGTTTTGGTATTTTTCACAACTTGGAAATGGTGCTGTTTGTTGATTTGAAATGTGAGTTTGGAAGCAATTTGGAATTATTTAATTGAAATAAAAGCATCATTTTATTAATTGATTCATTATGGGATAATATGAAAACAAATTGGTTGTTTTTATTTGGGATTTCTATTTCAAAAGTTGTAACAGAGCAAGTATGAAAACAAAGTTGAATATTGTTTGGATTTCATTATGAAAACAAATAAAAACAGGTGCAAACAAATAGTAAACAAATGCAAACAAGGAAGTAAAATGATGACATGATGCAATACTTGAATTAAACAAGAAACAAAACATTCTAGGGGGTAGTTTTCATACTTGGGATGTTACAATATTTAGTTATTCAATTATATGATCATTGTTGAGGGTGTCCTCTAGTGAAAGTAGGATCCCTAGGCCTTATTTCCAAGCATTGAAACACCGTTTTCCGCCCGTTCTGCTACATGTTTGCTTGCTGCCATTTTTATTTCAGATTGCTATTATCACTTATTATCATCCATATTACTTGTATTTTACTCTCTCTCTTCGCCGAACTAGTGCACCTATATACCTGACAAGTATATTGGGTGTGTTGGGGACACAAGAGACTTCTTGTATCTTGATTGCAGGATTGCTTGAGAGGAATATCTTTGACCCATACCTCCCTGAGTTCGATAAACCTTGGGTAATCCACTTAAGGGAAACCTGCTGTTGTTCTACAAACCTCTGCACTTGGAGGCCCAACACTGTCTACAAGAATAGAAGCGTGCGTAGACATCACGTGAGCACTCGAAGATTTTGCTGATGCTAGTTTGGTGTAGCCCCCGTGTGTTGGGGTGTGATCGTTTTTTTAGCATGTAAAGAAAGGAAAAAAATAAAGAATAAAGATTGCGACTGGATAGTTTTTGTAGCTATGGTTGAGAAACCATGTTTTTATTACGATGGCTGAGAAGCCATGTATTTGCTCGGGCAACAGTGTGGCTGGTACAACCTTATTTTGCGAGTGATATACTCTCCTAGGGATAGAATTTCCAGGGGTTGGAGTAGATGTCGCATGTCTTTGGGGTTTTCAAGTGATAGGCGCCGCATGGGATGACTTCGTGTATGATGAAGGGTCCCTCACATGGTGGCTCTAGCTTGTGTCCCTTCTCTTGCTTTAGTCGTAGCACCGGGTCACCTACCACACAGGATCTGTGGCGTATGCGGCGACTGTGATGGTTGCGCAGCGATTGCTGGTAGACGGCGGAGCTTGCCAGGGCGATGTCCCTGATCTCGTCCAGTGCGTCCATATCTTCTGCGAGTGCCTTGTTGGAAGCTTCTTTGCTGTATGCGACAACTCGTGGAGCACTAAACTGGACGTCCTTGGGTAACACAACTTCATCTCCGTATACCATGAAGAATGGCGTGTAGTTTCTCGATCGTTTTGGTGTTGTTCGCAGGCTCCACATCACCGATGGTAGTTCTTCGGTCCAATACTCTTGTTAACCACACTAGCTACAATAGAATGTTCCGTTACCTAAGCAGGGAAAGGCATTTTCTCAATATAAGGTTCATGTACAGCAAGATTAGCATCATGCACTTCTATATTTCTAGCAGGAACAATATCTTTATAAGGTGCATGGTACTTGTTCAACTCCTTTTTGGTAATATCAAGCTATGAAGCAATGGCTTTAAGACAATTTTCAAAGTTTTGAGAATCAAGACCACAAACAACACTAACATTATAGAAATCATCAGTTCCCATAAAAGCTTTAATGCATTCATAATTATAATTTATACCTGACTTTCTACCTTTGTCATTCTCCCATCCTTCAGTGTTTTTTTGAATACAGTCAAGAAGGTCCCATTTAGCCTATTCTTTCATACGCGTGAATGATCCAGAACAAGAAGCATCCAATAAATTCTTATCATGAAGATAAAGCCTTGCATAAAAATTATTGATAACAATATTATCCGGGAGCTCATGAACGGGACATTTAAGCATTAATAACTTCATTTTCCCCCAAGCTTGGGAAATACTCTCTCCATCATGAGGCCAGAAATTATATATTTGATTCCGATCTTTATGAATCCCACTGGGAGGACATAATTTAGAATAAAAGAGAGGTACAATTTCCTCCCATCCAATAGATAGACCATTCTTCAGCATTTTGAACCATTCCGCAACTTTGCCCTTCAGTGATAACCAGAATAATTTGTTTTTAACTTGATCCGTTGTAATACCTGCACACCTGAATAACTCGCATAATTCATGTATAAAGAGCAAATGATCATCGGGATGGACAGTTCCATCTCCAAAATAGCAGGTATCCATAACACCTCCAACAATTTTCATATGTATTTTAAAAGGATCCAATTCAGCAGATAACGGGTCATCTACTACCCTAGCAGTAAAAGTAGTACCCGTAAATAGAGAACCATATGGACTATCCATAATGAAATAAAGCAGCATAAAGAAATAAAAATTGCACTCAAAGTAAAAGTTTCTCTTACCAATAGCGCTTCACTCCCCGACAATGGCACCGGAAAATAGTCTTGATGACCCACAAGTATAGAGGGTGTATCGTAGTGCTTTCGATAAATAAGAGTGTCGAATCCAACGAGGAGCATAAGGTGTTGACAAGCAGATTGGATAGAGGATTCACTATAAACACTAGCAAACAGGTTTTTAATGGTTTTTGATATAGCAGATAAATAAAGTACGAGTAAATAAAAGACAGTAATAATAATTGCAGCGAGTGGCCCAATCCTTCGAGAGCAAAGGACAAGCCGGTTGTTTTACTTTTGATTACCAAAAGTTCTCGAGGACACATGGGAACTTCGTCAAGCGCTTTCGTTTCATATTGTTGATTAATATTTATTATTTTGATAGGTGTTGTGTGGGTGAACCTATGCAAATGCACCGCCCAACTAGGACTAATACATACTTGTGATTAAACCCCTTGCAAGCATCTGCAAATACAAGAAGTAATTAAGATAAATCTAACCACAACCTTAAACTCTAGGATCCTACACTCCCTCGTGCATCAGTTTCCTAATGGGGGTTTAGGTTTCTATCACTCCGGCAACCCCACAATTAGTATCCAAATACAAAATTCATGTAGCGTTCCCACATTTAAATAAAGTAAGAACATCTGTGTTATTGTGCTAGTCCCTGGATCAATTTCTAGCACCACAGTACAAAATGAAATATCATGCAACTGCATCAAATTTTATTACATCGCATGATCCAACCTTTACAAAATATTATTACACCTTGCATTGTCTTAGAAGACTAGCAGAAAACAAATAAATACAGCGGAAAACATAGTACAACATTGAGCCCATCTTCTTCTTTGCCATAGGAAAAATATGTTGGCGGTAGACTCGAGATCCTAAACAAAATCCTCACTCGTCTTCAGAATTCATCTGCGGGATGGAATATGCAGCCACAAGGGGGTCAATACAATTTAATGTATTGGAAAGTAACACTATGGTGGATATAAATGGCAACGCTATATCGACATGCATATTTGTCTTGGTGGAGTTTTGGCTAAGTTTGTATAAAGCAAAATTTCTACTATCTCTTTTGTAAAACAAACTTTTCTTTCCAAGGGGTGGCATCATTGGACTGAAATGCAAGTACCACAACTACTGTTCACTTGGTGAATTTTTACTTATTGAAAATGGTGATGAGATTATTCCGTAATTTCTTGTC
Organism: Alopecurus myosuroides; assembly: GCA_028641055.1. Lineage (NCBI taxonomy): Eukaryota > Viridiplantae > Streptophyta > Magnoliopsida > Poales > Poaceae > Alopecurus > Alopecurus myosuroides. The sequence goes on along the minus strand of CM054057.1, from coordinate 236,370,744 downwards.
CAGCTGCTCAAGTTTTCCATAACCGGGGACACGGCTAAGATCTTAGTTTGTTGACTCTCCAGAGTTTGTGCACTTTCACCCTTTGTCTTCAATTAGCCCAAACATCCTATACACCCGGAGTGCATCATGGAAAGGAGAGAATTGAGATGAGATCTTTCAGAAGAAGGAGTTCAACCCACCGGCAAGACCCGTTCCACCTATAATTATGCTACATCTGCTTGTCAATCCTGGGCTGAACCCTCAAAACTTAGTTGATCAAGACAGAGCCCATATGTCAAAAGGCTGCATGGGAAGCTACTAGATTTAGAGGGACAGAGTAATGTCTTTGTTCCTGGGTGGCCATTCGCAAGTGACAACCTCAAATGGAATAACCCTTAGACAAGGGCCCTGAGGCAACACTCAACATAACCCAGTCTTACCACTTCCATCCAGGTGGTTCATTTATTAATTATACTTAGAATTTTTCCTCAACATCTAGTAAAACAATTTGTAATATTGCATATTATATAGTAAGTTCTAAGTCTATCAAAATAACAAGGTAAAAGGGATGGTACAAGGTCAATAGAATAATAGCATAGCATAATATAACTTAGTGAAATTCCCTACCATGCATACTACTCAAAACTCTAGTAATGCATATAGAAAATATTGGGTAGTTGAATGGTGTGTTACTTGTCTTGTTGAAGTTGGTGAAGAATTCACACCCTCTTCACAAAATATCGTTGCTCTCTGTACAATCTATTCATTGAAAACACAATAAAAAATAAACAAGCATCCTAGCAAATAAACATAGAAGTGTAGAAAAGTATACAAAGCAATCATAGCAAAATGGGTATAACCTAGTTGGCTAGGGCAAGGTCAAGGTTTGGGTTGGAAGACTCATTTTCTCTTGGTTCCATACTTGGTAAAGGGTTAAGAGTTGACTAAGGATGGTTTAGATTGAGTTTGTAGAAATCAATCCTTATTGAAAACATATTTATCTAAGAAGTTCCAAGAGTTCACCAAGGATGTCTAGGTTGAGTTTGTAGTGATCAAACTTTATTGAAAACATATTTATCTAAGAAGTTCCAACAGTTCACCAAGGTGATCTCACTGAAGTAACAATAGAGAAAATAATATAGAGTCTTGGGATTTTCCATTTGTGTCAATGGTTGGACAAAAACAACTTGTTATTATTCAACTTGTATGGATTTCTCCAAGTCTTCATATGCTTGTCTTCTTAAATATCATCTTCATGCTTCTATTGCACTCTTGTTCCTTGGATGGATTCATCTCTTGGTCATTGATAGATTCTTCATGGATTTCTCACTAGTTGGTCCAAGGTGGGATGGGCACAAAATGCCATTAAGTCATTTATAAAAGAAAAGGAGATAAGAAGAAAGGTAGAAGGAGAGAGGTAGGTGCTTTCTTCTTGATTTCTTCATACACCTGTACTTCCTTGAGTTGCTTCTAGTTGTGGAGTCCAAGTCTTATCTTCAAAATTTCTTTAATGATCTTCCTTGTAGCTCTTCATGTTGCTACCAAGTTGATAATGAAGTTCCTTATTGTGCTTGAGTTTTGATTTCTATTTTTGCTAACTTGATGAATTCTTGAAGCAAGAATGGGGGAGTGCAGAGTAGATAGAAAACAATGATATTGGTGTTTAATTTTCACTACTTGGTCTTATATGTGATTGACACATACTAGGGACTTGGTCTTGGCTCCAAATAGCCATAACATCAAAGAATAAAAGATGGAAACAATTTCTAGGACATGGTAAAATGGATGAATCGCTATGTTGGGTGATACGTCGAAAATGTATCTCCTTTTCCGTACACTTTTCTTATTGTTTTCGTCTAAACTTGTGTGTTTTTAATGCAACTAACACGGACTAACGCTGTTTTCAGCAGAATTACCTTGGTGTCTCGTTTTTGTGAATAAAAAACAACTTTCGGGAAATTGCCCAAAAAAGACCCCATTGGTCTTAAAACACCGGAAGACCCCGGGAGCCTAAATCTGGCCAGGAGAAGAGCCATAGGGAGGCCACACCCACCCCTGGCGCCTCCCTAGGCCGCGCTACCTGGTGGTGTGGGCCACCCAGAGCCCCCCTCGGTCTCCCCTTTCGACTATATATTGTCTTCAACCCTAAAACCCGGGGGGGAGGGGGGTCGAGAGTTTTCCAAAAAGAAGTCTGTAGCTCCGCCGCGACCACGAATCCTTTTTCGGGGTTCAGAAACTCCGTTCTGGCACCCTGCCGGGATGGGGAATTGGAGGAGATCGTCACCATCATCATCACCAACGCCTCTCCATTGACCATCCATGTTTACCCCATCCATGTGTGAGTAATTCACCCGTTGTAGGCTGAAGGGGTGGTAGGGATTGGATGAGATTGTTCATGTACTAATGCCGTGATTGTTAGGGCATAGTTCCTAGTATCCTTTATTAGTGCTATTGACATTGTTGCAACTTGTTATGCTTAATGCTTGCCACTTTGGTACCGAGTGCCATGATCTCAGATCTGAACATGTTATTGAATCACGATGATAATTACTATTTCTTGATCATACCTGCAAGTTGTTTACACATATCGTTGTCCGGAACCCGAGGCCCCGTAGTAACAGAAATTGGGACAACCGGAGGGGATGGCTGTGATGTGAGGATCACGTGTGTTCACGGAGTGTTAATGCTCTATTCCGATGTCCTATTAAAAGGAACACCTTAATTACCAGTAGTTTCCTTGAGGCCCCGCTGAAAGCGGGTTAGTAGGACAAAAGATGTTGTGCAAGTTCTCATTGCGAGCACATACGACTATTTACGGAACATAAGCCTATGGTTACTTAGTGCTTGGATGCTTTATCTTATTTATCTGCAATGCCCATGTCTTGATTATTATATGAACTATCTTATCCATGCAACGCCCGTTCATCTATCCCTATGCCTACAGTATTTAAGCCCGATGTTTACTTCAAACATTGCTGCTGCTGTTTTCATCTCACTTCTGCTATTATTTCACTACTGCTGCTACTATAAAACTGTTACTATTGATAAACCACTATGAACAAAAGTACTTTAAGGTGCAAGTGAATTGACAACTCACTTGTTAAGGCTCACAAATATTCTTTGGCCCCCCTTGTGTTGAATCAATAAATTTGGGTTTTACTTTCCTCGAAGACTGTTGCGATCCCCTATACTTGTGGGTCATCAAGACTATTTTCTGGCGCCGTTGCCGGGGAGCATAGCTTTATTTGCGAGCTCACCGGAGAGTACTATTATCTACTGCCAATCATTCATCATGGGTAAGACTCGTGATGGAAAGTTTCATATATTATGATCCACTACAAGAAGAGGTACAACTCTGAACACCTCTGTTGCTCTTGATTCACCGTCTGTTATGAGTAAGCTGCTTACACCACCACATACACATGCTACTTCTGCTGAATCTGAAAATACTTCTGATACTTTTGATGATGCTTCTACTGTTCTTGATGAGAGTGGTTCTCTCGTTCCTTTCTTAGATGCTACTATTGCTAAAGCTAAAAATATTGCAAACACTAAAACTCCTGATAGAAATCTTGTTACAGCTCTTGTTTCACCTGAGTTTAGAGAAAATCCTAGTGATGATTTTGATGATTCCTATGTTGAACTTAATGATGATCTTATTGATGAAATACATGCTATGAAGGATAAATATGTTGTTATAAGTCTTATTGAAATTCGTGATGTTAAATATAAATTATCTCCTGATGCTAAGTTTGCCACCTCTCCTATTAATATTAGGGATAGGGATTATGATTTCTCTCTTGATTTATCTTATATATCTATTGTTCAAAAAGAACCTTTTTGTGGTACTGAAAATGAAAATTCTATAAAACATATGAATGAGCTCTCCTCTTTGAGTAGTTTATTCTCTGGTGATCTTAAGAAACGTAGCTACTTTGTTGCTAAAATATTCCCTTTCTCATTAAAAGATGGATCTAAAACTTGGTTTAATAATTTGTCTCCGGGATATATTGATAGTCCTAATTGTTTGGTTAATGCGTTCTTTCAAAAATATTTTCCTGCTAGTGCTCAACATGCTGCTTTACAAAATATATTTAATTTCAAGCAATTGGAAGGAGAGAAATTGCCTGTATCTTGGGCAATGTTCTGTTCTTTAGTTAGGTCTACACTTGGGCATAAGCTAGAAAATAATGAACTTCTTGATATATTCTATAATGGACTAGCCATTGAATCTAGGACATACCTGGATAGGTGTGCTGGTTGTGTTTTCAGGCAAAGAGCTCCAGAAGAAGCTGAGGAATTAATGGCTAAAATAAGCCAAAATCATGATGATTGGACTATGGTTGAGCCTGAGCCGACCCCTACTCCAGTATCAACACCAACGCCAACACCTAAGAAGAGGGGACTGATTGAATTAAATGAAGAAGTGGTGAGAGAAGCCAAGAAATCTCTTAAAGAGAGGGGGATTAAATCTGAAGATGTGAAGAATCTTCCACCTATAGAAGAATTATGTAAGACAATCCCTCACTCATCCACTATTGAGGTACACTCTCTCCAATATTTTGATAGTAGAGATATTCCCTATAATAAATCTCCTGATCAATGTTTAGATGAATTTGATAATTATATTATTAAGCAAGATAATTTTAATATGAGAGTGCAAAATCACCTAATGGAAAACTCTAGAGCTATTTATAATTTGCATGGTATTATAGAAAGAACCTCTAATGATGTTAAAATTCTTGTTAAACATTTCAAATGGTTCAAACTCAAATTGATCAACTTGCTAAAGTGCAAAAAGATTTGCTAGTTAATGCTTCTAAAGAAAAACATGCTTATGAAATAAGAACTAGAAGTGGTATTGCTACAAAAGATCCTTTATATCTCGAGGGACATCCTAAAAGAATTGAACAAGATTCTCAGCAAACTAATAATAATGTTATTCATACTAAGAAGAAAAAGAAGAATAAACATAAAATTGTTGTATAATCCTATGAACTTGCTAAAGATCCTAATAGTATATCTATCTCTGATGCTGAAACTGAAAGTGGTAATGAAGAGAAAAATGCTTGTGATAAAGAAGAACCTGTACCTGAACATGAAAAGCAAACTAAAAATACAAAGTACACTAAGGAAGATTTTATTGTTAATAAACATGGTAATGAGAGAGAACCTTGGGTACAAAAACCAATGCCTTTTCCTAATAAGAAACATAAATAAAAAGAAGAAGAACACTATAACAATATTTGTGAATGGATGAAACCTTTGTTCTTGCAAATTCCTTTAACTGATGCTATTAAATTGCCTCCTTATGCAAAATATATGAAAGATATTGTCTCTAACAAAAGAAAGATTCCTAATGAGGAAATTCCACTATGCTTGCTAATTAATCTTTTAATGGCAAGGTTCCTGAGAAGCTTGGAGATCCTGGTATACCAACTATTCCCTGTTCTATTAAAAATAATTATGCTAGAACTGCTTTGTGTGATTTAGGAGCTAGAGTTAGTGTCATGCCTTTTACTCTCTATAAAAGACTCCTCCTAGAAAAATTGATACCAATTGATATATCTTTGCAAGTGACTGATAAATCCACTGCTATTCCTGTGGGTATATGTGAGGATGTTCCTGTTCAAGTTGCTAATAATTGTCTGATATTAACTGACTTTGTTGTGTTGGAAATGCCTGAAGATGATAATATGTCTATTATTCTTGGAAGACCTTTTCTTAATACTGTAGGGGCTGTTTTTTTATTGCAATCAAGGAAAAGTAACGTTTAATGTTAATGATAAAGAGGACACTGTTTATTTTCCCAAGAAGATTGATAGAAAATATGGTCTAAATTCCATTGAAAATATTGAGACCATCAAGATTGGAGGATTTTATTGTCCTATTCCAAAGCCACCCAAAGAATATGAAATTATTATGATTGGGACTATGTCTATCAAGGTTGAGTTAACATGAGTATTTAGTGAGAAACAAAGTCTTGTTTCGTATAAAATTATTTTGGTAGCAAGACTTGATCACCCTTGTTAACAAAATGATTTTAAATGAAGTGGGCAATGTTTTCACTATGTTTTCACCTTCCCCGTTATGTTTTCACCATGTTTATTTCTGTTATCACATTGCTACTTGAGTATAATCATGTTTTCCACCATCCTTATGCATGTTTTCCTGATATTTTCACTCTGATTGCTGAGGTTATGCATGTTTTCACCATCCATACTTTTGTTTTCACCACTACCACCTTTGTTTTCTTTGAATATTTTTCCATTAGAGTGTCAAAGAACCTCCATAGTGCTGGTTTTGGTTTTGTTTTCCACCTTTTCACTTTCGGTTTCTTGGTTTTTATTAATTATTAAAATTCTAGAAATACCTCAAAAATAAAGTTTCTCGAAAAATTCTAGAAAATTATAATAAATTTTTACGTAAAAAATGAGGCAGAGAGCCACCTGGGAGACCCCAGGGGGGCCCACTAGTCAGGCACACCATAGGGTGGCGCGGCCATCCCCCTGGTGGCGCCAACACATGGTGTGGGCCCCCTGGCCCTCCACTAACTCTGTCCACTATCAAAGTCTTCTCTCTCACCTCCCAAACTGAAAACATTTCCTGAAACCCGTGCTCTTGTTGTTCTTCCTCTGGATTTTTGATCTCCTTCTTCATCCCATTAGTTGCGCTGAGATTTGGTGTGTTTGATCTCCGGTATGTGACTCCTCCGATGATCCAAGTAGATTTTTTTTAGTGGAATATTTCTTGAGTATTTTGGTACTGTAGGTGACAGCTTATGTGAGGTTTCATGCTTTATTTGAGTAGAAATAATATAGTTTTCATGTATGTTTAGCTCTCATACAAGTCCCTATGGTAGTTTCCACCTTATAGTTGCTTGAAATTAATTTTTGTGATGATTGTTGAAAAATTTCAGAGATGGAGCACAATGTTTATCAACTAAACCAGCATGAGTTGGAGTTGCATGAGGTCATGCTCGTGCACCGCGAAGAGAGGGTGTTCCCATCAATTTATCCGTGTCAGGAATTTATGCGGATTATAGGAATTTTGCAGGATTTCAACACTCTTGTGCAGAATGTAGGCTTGGACCATTTCATTGAGGATGGACCTATCCAACATGTGAAACTAACTCTGTCTGTGGTGCATGATTTTCGTTTTAAATGGTCTTCAACTAACCCAATGGTCCACTATAAAATTTACAATAAAGCTGTGAGTCTTCCTTTCAGTGATTTTTGTGCAGCTATTAAGGTACCAGAATGGGGTTCTTGTGAGAAGATAAGTGGGCAGCCTAAACCACCGCTGGATTATATGGAGAGATTTGCCAAGGCAGAAGCTTCACAGGGGAGAGTGGTAAAATTCTATAAATCCAACTCCCTACCATTTGATACTTTGCCTACTTTATTTCTAACTCTGTTAGCTAGAAAAACTGACAACAAGCTATATGTCTTTGATTTGGCGTTTATTGCAGCTGCCTTAAGATGTGATAGGTCTTATAACTTTGGCGCTTTGATTCCTTACCGTCTCTCACATAACCGTGAGAAGGGCGGAGTTTGTGGAGGTCTTATTGCCTCGCGCTTGCTAGCTTTGGATGGTTTGGAGCCACACCCTCTAGACCTGCAGTTTCCTATAGAGAGGCTTGATCTTGTTTCCATGGTTCAACATAAGTTTCTTTCTACCCATGCTCACTTTCACAACTTATCTTTTGAAATAACTTTCTCCAAACAATCCAGGTGGAGAGTTACTAAAACTGTTAGGAAAGTACTTTTGCCTGCACCTCTTTTGTTTAATCTTAATAACAAGCAAAATTGGACGCTTTCTGAGAGTGAGCTCGACACATACCTTGAGCATCAGCCCCAGCAAGGGGAGGATGCCGGAGAGGGGGACGATGGTCATTTCATCCAGCCCTACGAAACCGCAGGGATCCCATACCAGCACCCCGGTTATGACTATGAGCCTGCTGCATCATCTTCCTCTTATGCGCCCGAGTACGACCATGTGAGGGATGACCCACCACAGTGGGGATACTTCACGCGCCATGATTGATCTCCACTTAGGCCAAACACCTAAGCTTGGGGGGGGTATACCGACATCACACTCATTTATATATCATGTTCGGTAGGTTCTTGGTATATCCATGTTTTCTTTTCTTTCACTTCTTTTAATTTCTTTCGTTTCTTTTTGTTTCTTTTGCTTGTTTTCGTTTCTTTCATTTCTTTTGTTTTTATTGTTTTGTTTTCGCTTTCCAAAACACAAAAAGACCAAAAATATTTCTGCTGTTTCTCTCTATTTGTTTCCTTCGTTGGTTTGCTTTATCCTTTAAGTTGCAATTTAATATTCAAAAATCCAAAAATATTTTGCTTTGTTTGCTTGTTCTCTTTCTGTTCTTGTTTTAATTGAAAAACCCAAAAACATTTGTTGTTCTTCTTTGGTTTTGTAAAGTTTGCTGCGGAGTTCAACAGTCGTATGTGACTCCATTGGAGCTTGGTTTTCATTATATATTATTCGAGCCACAAGTGAAGAGCAATAATGACGATCTATGACAATTCAAGTTGTGGTGAGAGGCTGGTATGAACTCTATTTGCTTTCATTTTTGTACATATATCCATCTACGTGACCATGATTAGTTTGTTCGTATAAGATATATGTGACTTAATGGCTGCTTAATAGTTCATGCTCTCATGTTTTGTTCCAATTTATTAATGGTAAATGACCTATCGTATAAATATTTGTTCGCATTGTTCTATTCGTAGAAGGGTATGACATTGTGGTAGCCTCCTCTGACTGTTTCATTTGAATCGACTTGGCACATGCTCACGCATGCTAAGACTGAAAACAAAAGTGAATAAGCCTCGATGATTTATTTTGCCTCAGAGTTCTAGTATCAATTTTATGCCTCAGTTAATTTTACTTTGTCGCAAACATGATTATGATAGTTGTTGCTCTCTTGATTGTCGCTCCCTATCTATTGCTAGCCTTCACCTGTACTGAGTATGAGCTCTACTCGTGTATCCAACTCCCAAAAACCAAAGTTTGCCAAATGTGTCCACCATACCTACCTATATGTGGTATTTAACTACCACTCCAAAGTAAATTGCTAATGTTCTACCTTTAAAACCTTCTAAAATTTATTCCTGTTTTGTGCCCCTGTTTTAGCTCATGAGGACGTAAATAGAGAATCTTTATCTCACTTGTTGATTGGATTTCACACCCTAAACTAGTGTCTTCATCCGCTTATCCAATTGAGAGAAGAGCTGGCAGCAGGGTGCCCAACCCCAAATTAATGCAAACAAATTCTCTTCACTCTTTTTGCCCCTGATTTATCAGTCAAACCATAATTGTGTAAACAAAAGAGAAAGAGGGATGACCTTCTACCCAGATGCGTCCTTCACATGGGAGCCGCTCTTGTGAAATCTAGTTGACTTGTGACGTACTGTATTGTCTGTTTACCATTCGTTGACATAAGCATACACCTCTCTCAAAAATGTTTTCAATACCTCTGTTTAATAAAATAAAAAGCTCTAGCACATGAGTTGATCCATGCTTCCCTTTGCGAAGGGCCTTTCTTTTACTTTTAAGTTGAGTCTCCACCATATCCTTTGGGCACTTTCTTGAGAGCATAATTGTCATTCTTAGTGTGATGTGTTTGTCCCAAAGCACGGTTGATTGTGGTATAATTTTGATACTTGTATCTTTGATATATTTACTTCTAGTCTTCCCTTGAACTTCGGAGGTGCCCTGGCATTTATGTTTTGCCCCACACATAAGGGAAAGGGAGATACCACTTTATTAGATCCTATTATGAATATTACAATCTTGCAAATAGTTATGCTTCATGTTGTTTATTATTAAGTGACAGTATCTTGCACGTATCTTATCATGAACATAGTTAAGTATTTGATCATATAGTGAGTATATTTACATCATATAAAAAAATGTGTTCGTAAAAGTCTTTTATCGCACTCAGTTGTCACTGAATTGCTTGAAGACAAGCAATAAGATAAGCTTGGGGGGAGTTGATACGTCGAAAACATATCTCCGTTTCCGAACACTTTTCTTATTGTTTTCCTCTAAACTTAGTGTGTTTTGAATGCAACTAACACGGACTAACGCTGTTTTCAGCAGAATTACCTTGGTGTCTCGTTTTTGTGCAGAAAAATCAAGTTTCGGGAAATTGCCCAGAAAAGACCCCATTGGTCTTAAAACACCGGAAGACCTCGGGAGCCAGAAGGGGGCCAAGAGAAGAGCCAGAGGGGGGCCACACCACCCCCTGGTGCGCCCCCTAGGCCGCGCCACCTGGTGGTGTGGGCCACCCAGAGCCGCCCTCGGTCTCCTCTTTCGACTATATATTGTCTTCAACCCTAAAACCCGGGAGGGGGGGTTCGATAGTTTTCCAGAAAGAAGTCCGTAGCTCCGCCGCCATCGCGAATCCTTTTTCGGGGTTCAGAAACTCCGTTCTGGCACCCTGCCGGGACGGGGAATTGAGGAGATCATCGCCATCGTCATCACCAACGCCTCTCCATCGACCATCCATGTTTACCCCATCCATGTGTGAGTAATTCCCCCGCTGTAGGCTGAAGGGGATGGTAGGTATTGGATGAGATTGTTCATGTAATAATGCCATGATTGTTAGGGCATAGTGCCTAGTATCCTCTATTAGTGCTATTGACATTGTTGCAACTTGTTATACTTAATGCTTGCCACTTTGGGCCTGAGTGCCATGATCTCAGATCTGAACATGTTACTGAATCACGATGATAATTATTGTTTCTTGATCATACCTGCAAGTTGTTTACGCATATCGTTGTCCAGAACCCGAGGCCCCGAAGTGACAGAAATTGGGACAACCGGAGGGGATGGCTGTGATGTGAGGATCACGTGTGTTCACGGAGTGTTAATGCTTTGCTCCGGTGTTCTATTAAATGGAACACCTTAATTACCAGTAGTTCCCTTGAGGCCCCGCTAAAAACGGGCTGGTAGGACAAAAGATGCTGTGCAAGTTCTCATTGCGAGCACGTACGACTATTTACGGAACACATGCCTATGGTTACTTAGTGCTTGGACGCTTTATCTTATTTATATGAAATGCCCATGTCTTGATTATTATATGAACTATCTTATCCATGCAACGCCGGTTCATCTATCCCTATGCCTACAGTATTTAATCTCGTTGTTTACTTCAAACACTGTTGATGATGTTTTCATCGCACTGCTGCTAGTATAAAACTGTTACTACTGATAACTCATTGCGCACAAAAGTACTTTCAGGTGCAGGTGAATTGAGAATTCACTTGTTAAGGATCGCAAATATTCTTTGGCTCCCATTTTGTCGAATCAATAAATTTGGATTTTATTTCCCTCGAAGGTTGTTGCGAACCCCTACACTTGTGGGTCATCATTGGGTTTTGGTCAAAATCACATGGTCATGGTCCAAGGGCGTCCAAAATGTTTAGGCACTTATATCTGTGGTTCAAGGTTACCAAAAGGAGCAAGTTTGCTTAAGGGAACATATTCTAATTATTTATAGAATTATATCTATGTCAAAAATACTCAAATGATAGCTTAAATCTAAATTTAGGTTTTAATTGTTCAAAATTATTTTGGGACAGAGGATATGAAAGTACACATCTTAAGGTTTCCAAATATATTTTATTTGCAATTTTTGGATTTGTAGAATTTGAATTATGCCAAAATTCATCAAACATGCACATTTGAAAATGAACAATTTTGAAATGGTCAATTTTAAATTTGGCCACTGCAAAAAAAAATTCTACATGTTGTGCTGATTTCAAAAAGTCCAAGTTCGCTAAATTTAAGCTTACGGTTAAAAATGTTATGATAATTTGAAGATACAGGGGCTTTTCTGCAAAAAATTACTATTTATTTTCTATTCCGGAGGAAAAACAGAAAATGGGCTGCTATGCGCTGCCCTGGGCAACAGATAACAGCTGGGCTTGGGTCGGCTACGTGTTGCGCTTAGCAACGGATAACAAAATAATGCGCAACTAACTTGGCGCTTTTCTATTGGTCGGTACCTCTTTGTTGAGTTGATCTAATCTGGGCCCTCCGTTGCAGATCTAACGGGCAGGGATGGATCTAGAGGAAAACTCATCGGTGGCGGTTCAGTTGGTCGCCGGAGATGGTGTCACGGCGGCGCTGCTTCATGGGAGAGGACGGCGCCGTCGCTCCGGTACATCTCCGGACTCAAAAAGGTCACGACGGGGTTCCGGAGTGCACGACGATTCGAATGGCGACCACAGCGTGCACGGGGAGGGCTCCCGTCGATGCCGCTGCGGACACCCGAGGCATCCAGAGAGGTTGCTTCTCAGGCGAGCTTGCATTCAACGATTCCCTGCGGAAAAATATCGAGCAACATCTCAAGAGGTGGGTGGGGATAGGGCAAAGGAGAGGAGGGAGAAAACTAGGCCGAGGACCTGCTGTAACGGCCGCTCACGACGAAAAACAGCGGCGGACACAGAGGAACTCCGGCGAGGAATTTTGGGGGCCTGGGGGCGTGAAACAGAAGGGGAGGAGAGGGGAATTATAGAGGAGATGCAGGGGATTTAAAAGGTGGAAATGGGGCTTTGATTTGGGGTGTTAATCGCGCGAATTCATGGAGATTGAATTCGGCCAAAAATGGAAAAACTAGAAACGGTTGGGGCTTGACGACGATGACGTCATTGTCGAGACATTGTAGTAGAGTTCATAGACGGGGGTGCCATGAGCCTACGGGTAGAGACGTGTGACGCTGTGGTAGCACAACAACCAGGAACACCAAATTTACCCAAGTTCGGTACGTCGCAACTAGGCGGCATTCCTACTCCTGCAATGTCACTAAATCAGGGCTGAAACCCGAAGTATACAAAGTACAACGTGAGTAGGGTTTATCTAACTCGACGAGGATCAACTTCTCGGCGATTTGGCTTCTAGCTAATTGTCTCTATATTCTTCTCTCCGGCCCAGCTTTATATAAATAGCCGGGTTAGGGCTTACAGAAAGGAAACATAGAAGACTACGGAAAGTATCTAACTTGGAAAGCAAGAATTCGCCTTCTACTCCAAGCCGTACCACTTTGGGCCATGGTCCGGGTTCTTCTAGAATTCGGCTTCTACGCGTCAGCTTACTGGGCCGCCTAATGGACTGTGATCCATTACCAATCAGGCCACCCTGGTAATCCGGCTCTTTAGGACGATGCCGGATATACCCCTATTCAATACATATCCGACAGTATCCCCCAAGAAGGATTGAGACTTGATTCTGCCCAGAAAATTCATTATGACCTAGACCTAAACCAGGCTGATATTGAACAGAGGGGGAGTTCTTCTTACTACTTCTCAGTGGCACCAAAAGAAGTTTCGCCTGATTCGGACCTTAAATGCTGGCGCTTTGTCTCGATTCTTCTTTTCCCAAAACTTCATAACGCATAACTCGGATTTCACCAAAATCCGGCTTTTCCTTCCACCCGCCTTTGCGGAGAAGGAGTTCCTCGATGTGTAAATCAAAACTCGGATTTACCAGAATCCGACTTTTCTTCCTCGACCCTTCATGGAGAAGGAACTTCATGACGCCAGCGATAAAAGCGTGCTGACATCACGGACGTTTGGGTTCAGTCAAATCCTGAAACGTATCTCCGATAGATTCTCACGGGAAATGAGGAGATAGCACTTATCACTCCGCCTCCTCATTTCCCGGGTTTCTGGTGCGTCACACGCGTCTAAGATCTAACGGTCAAAAGAGCCGTTGCATGCATCTCAACATTTTTCCGGCTATAAATAGCCGCCCTCAGGTCCTCTGGTTTCCCTTCCGCTCTCACTCCATCTTCCATCCCTAAGCACCATTGCTCCCGAGCCAAAGCTTGCAGTGTGAGCAGAGCCTGTGCATCCTGCACCGCCCCTGGAAAATCATCATCGGAGGTTCCGGATCTTCATCGGGCCGCCCGAAAATGGTCACCGGCGATTCCCCGCGCGCCACAGAGGAAGGCTCCGTCGCGCTCAACATCGACGACATAATCAACGACATCGACCCTCAGCTAGATTCTCCCGGCCGCGCCGCCGCGAGCGCACCGGAGAAAAATGCCGGTAACCTGGCTTGCGAGGTTCCTTCTCTCGCGGCCGAAAACGCGCCTTCATCTTCCGCCTTTCACCACCGAGCCCGTGGAGGAGAAGCTCACCCTCGGCGACGAGGAGCTCGCTGTTGCGGCCGCCGCCGGAGGGGAAGAAGATGAAGAAATTTTCGGGAATTGGAGTCACTGCAACGTGGCTCCATCCCTTCTCCCAGCTATGGAGAAGAAAGGATTCGTCGTCAAGGGAAAATGGCGGTTCGAGGAAGACGACTCCGAGCCACTGCCAAAACCCGGAGAAAGGGTTCTCCTAGCCTCTCATATAAATAGAGGTATGGTTTTCCCACCTTCTTACTTTTTCCTCCAGGTCCTTGACCATTACAACATTCAGCCGCATAATCTTCCACCAAATTCTATTCTCTATCTCACTGGGTTCCAAGCCATTTTTGCAGGCTACTTAGGAATAGAACCTAGGCTAGATTTCTAGCAATACTGCTTTGGGGTTAAGCGAAACCCTTCTGGGGGCGCACTCCCCACTTGTGGAACCATTTCCTTCCCCCTTCGTAGGTTTAGGGAGGATTGGTTCCCCAAGATCAAAACCTCGGAATCCGTCAAATTTTGGACGGTTTCCTTCTTTTATCACGAAGATGTCCAATTTCTTGGAAAGGACACGGGCATTCCACCTTTCGAAATTTCGCTGCCACCCCCAAGATAATTGGGTTGTGGACGCGGTCCAGACTCTGCCAACAGATCTGATGAGGATCAAGCGGCCCATAGCCAAGCTTGTATCCGCCTCTCCTCCTCTCACCGGCACAGACAAAGTTTTGTGCTGGCTCGGACGACGTATTCAGCCATTAGCCTATCGCGGAACCCGGCTAATGTGCACATACTCGGGCCTGGACGACAATATGAGGACGAAAGACAAGAGTTTCTTGAAGAAGGACTTCAAGAAACGGCTGAATCAATTGATCTCTACTCGAGATCAGTATGAGGAAAGCCGAGAAATGTATCATGCGAAGAATCCAGATCCAAAGGTAAATTTCTTCTCCTTTAGGCAAATTTCTCACTTTCCCTTTTCTCGGATGTTTTAATCATACCCGGATCTTTGTCGTTTTTTGACAGTTTACAACCCTTTCTGACTCGGAGATTGCGTCCGACGCTAAATTGGATGCTCTGCGTGCCAAATTTGCTGGTGGGCGGAAACGTAAGAAGCCTTCCACCACTCCAGAAACGTAAGAAGCCTGCCACCCTTTCTGACTCGGAGTTTTCTGTTTTCTCTGCTTTATGTCGCAGGAGTTTTTTATTTTCTTTTCTCGGGATTCTAACTTCTAGAATTTTCTCTTTCTAGCCTAGCTCCAACAACTTTGAAGCCAAAAGGCCGGAAGAAAATCAAGTATGACGCCCGGAGAGGGACACAACCTTCTCCTGCTGCAGCTCCCGACACTCCAATCGCCGCTGCGGAGGAAAACACTTCTGCCAGGGAGGAGGAAACCCAGCAGACCAGCCAGCCCATTGAGCCGGAAACGGACGCGAGGGAACGGGCGGTGCCTGAGGTGGGAGGCCCTTCTCAAGTTCCAGAGGAGGAGCCAATCCCGACATTCGACAAGGAGTTCAAGGTAAAGTAAGAGCCCTTTGACGAACACGGATTTATGAAACAGTGGGCGACAAAACACTTCGCTCCTGCTCCCTTAATCCGTCCTTGGCCGCAAGGCGGGCTTATTGTAAGTAATAACTTCGTATTTTCACCTCGGCAGGTCATCCAGGACGACCTTTGCCACGTTGGGATTCTTTTTGCAGAGTATGCAAAAGAATTCAACGAGAACTTGTCGGGTCTGCAGAGGATGAGCCAGGTACTATCTCTAGCCCCCAAGTATTTTGTCAAAAGTATAACTTTTGACTTAATACTTTATCCATTACCTTGGTTGATTTTTTGACTTAAGCGATTTCTTTTCCATGTTTCAACAAACTGCTGAAACCATTAACATGGAGATTTTCAACAAGCTCAACATCAAGAATAAGGAGGTGGAAACCCTTCTTAATATTCTTGAAGATAAAGAATCTGAGCTTGCCTCCATTCAGCAAAAGATGGATGAATCAGCAGGTAAGTTTTTTCATTGCTTTTGCTTGGAAATTTTTCTAAGTATTTTTCTGAGTTTCTAATTCTTCTTTTACTTGCTTTTCAGCTTCTTTGGCGAAAGCCAAACAAATTGCTGAAGATGCCGGCAATATGGAGAACCTCCGCAAGGAAGACATGGAGCTTCACAAAATCACTGTGAAGCTCCAGAAAGACCTGGAGGCCAGCCAACTGGCTGTCGGCATTGCCGAGTCCAAGGCTTCCTACCAGGACGAGAAGGACAAAGCCACCATCAGGGACATGGAGAACGCCCTGAACCAGCGCCTGGGGGAAGGCACAGAAATGGACCGCATCCTCGGTAAGTATTTTTACTTTTACCAGATTTTGTCTTTTTCCCTTCTTCTGCTTTCCTTAACTTTATTTTGTTGATTTGAAACCGAAGGTAGCCCCCAGCTAACCCGGATCGAAAGAATTCGGGCTTTCGAGAAGGTCTTCACCGCGCTCAAAGCTGTGGGGATGTTACTTATTAATAAGTACATTCCCGACAAATCAGGGGAGTTCTCGGAAGTTAGCAAACTTCCGGAAGCGATCGTGGAGGTGGGGAACCGCAAGGAATCTTGGTTCCGCTCCGTGGCTCGCGGTGTTGCACGCATGGACCTTGGGCTCATGCGTATGCACTATACCACCGCCAAGTCTTGGCGCGTGGCATCCGACATTCCTCAGGGATAGACGGATGCTCAGCGGGCCAACATCTTTGATGAAATTAAAGGCCACGCCACCAAGATTGCCAATATGGTGAACATCTCCACCTTCTACCCCGAAGAAGAGATTCCGACAACTCCAGAGGAATCCAGCAGCAAAGACGAAGACTCGGATGGTGAAGAAGCTGCTTGAATTCCTGGGTAGAAGATAGGAAAATAGAAGCATTACTGTTCCTACAATGTAACACTTATTGTAATGCTATCTATTCTTTTGTATAAACAAGTACTCCGCCTTTGCAGTTAAATTATTAAGTCTTTGCAAGTTTTCCGGGGTTTTAATTCCTTTATCTTCTAAGTTCTCTGGTTCACATGTCTTAACTGTCCTTAGTGTTTGAAATGGCTCGATAGTACGTGATCTTCACGCCGAGTGACTGGGTATAACCAATCAGTAGAAACTCGGATTCATGGATCATACTAAAGGCATTTTTACTTACTAATTTCAGTGACCTAAACATACAAACAATCAGATAATCCATAGAGAAAGTAAGGAATTTTGAAAAATGTATGAAACTCAGGCACGCAGGCACAATCTAGGTTTCCTTAAGCCTCCTTAGGCTGATAAGCACTCAGTTTTATAACTCCGAGCACGCATGCACAATTCGGGTTAACATTGAGTATTTTGAAAGATCATTGGGAAATAGATAAGGCGGACTTATGCTTGGTATGAAAACAGATAAAATAGTAATGCATGAATTCCGACAACTTTATTTCATGGTCTCAAAGATGTTTACACAGAAATTGAACTAAGTGTAGAAGGGACATAACTGCTGGATGCTCCAAGGCCTTTTTGTCTTTCCTAATTCAGCATCTATCTTCCTCTTTCTTTTGCGATTCGGACGTTTGGGATCATCTTCCGTGTCTCGAATATCTACAAGATAATAAAATCCATTTTCATAGCTTTGCTAATAACAAATGGTTCCTCCCAGTCCGGGGCTAACTTGTGCTTCCTTTCTTTGAAAGATCGATGCCTAATTTTCCGACTATGGTAGCGTCTCAATACTTGCTGATAAATGGAGGATCTTTGAAGCACAAGGTCTCGTTCTTCTTCTAAAAGATCGACGGCATCCTGTTGTGCACATTCGGCATCCGAGTCATCGTAATCCTGCACTCTGGGGCTATCATGGAGCATGTCCGTTGGAAGCATTGCTTCTGTGAGCCACACATGCAAGATCTAGGCATATTCCCGTTTGTCGGCAATATTTTGCCAACTCTCCAATAGAGAAATTTGTCCTGTTGTCGGTGATTATACTGTGTGGAACGCCGTATCTCATGACTACATCAATGATGAAGTTTTTGGTAGTCACACCGTCAAGTTTCTTGATGGGTTTCGCCTCCACCTACTTGGTGTACTTATCCACTGCAACGAGTAGATGTGTAAGTCCGCCTCTTGCAGTTTTGAATGGTCCCATCATATCTAGCCCCCATACCGCAAATGGCCATGTTATAGGTATAGTTTTGAGTGCTTGAGCTGGCATATTCGTCTGCTTGGCGTAATACTGACATCCAGCACATGTGTTTACTATGTGTTCAGCATCTGTCTTGGCTGTGAGCCAGAAAAAGCCTGCACATAATGCTTTTTTGACTATGATTTTTGATTGAGCATGATGTCCGCAATCACCTGTGTGGATTTGTTGCAAAATTTATCGTCCTTCCTCTGGCGAAATACATCGCTGAAAAATTCCGATAGTGCTGCATTTATAAGGCAACCATTGATTACCGTGTATCCTTTGCATCGATGTTGCATATGCCTTTGCAAGACCTCGTCTGCTCCATCCGGGGACTTCTGATCAACTAAGAAGTTTAAATATGGAATTGTCCAATCCGGGTTAATGGGCAGAACTTCAATTGACTCGGAAACGAGAGGATAATCAACATCTCCACCTTTGATCGATGGTTCGTGCAAGTGTTGGACAAACACACCAGGTGGTAGGGTTCTCACTCTTTCTGACCCCATGCGGGCTAATGCATCCGCGTTTCAATTTTCTTCCCTTTTGATGTGAAGTACTTCAAATCCAAGGAAACAAATGGCAAAATCGTCCATCGTTCTCCGATATTCGGCCACGATGGGGCTTTTGGCGTCCCATGTTTGGTTTAGCTGATGGTGTACCAAATCTAAGTCACCATAGCATAGTATGCGTTTGACGCCTATTTCTTTTGGAATATGCAAGCCATGAAGCAATGCTTCGTATTCTGCCACGTTATTACTGGCGTTGAAGTGTATCTGCAATACATACTCCATAATGTCACCTTTTGGGGATTTCAGCACTACACCAGCTCCAGCACCTTCTTTCATCGTGGATCCATCAAAGTGCATGATCCAGTATTCCGACTCCGGCATTGGTGTGTTCTCCATTGCTTCTGTCCAATCAACGACAAAATCTGCCAACACCTGGGATTTAATTCCGTCCAGGGTTGGTACTTAATATCGAACGCGGCTAGCTCAATGCCCCATTTGGCTACTCGGCCTGTTGCATCCGCATTGTTAATGATATACCCTAGTGGTGCTTTGCTTACTAATGTTATGGAATGTCCTTGGAAATAATGGCGTAGTTTTCTATATGCGAAAAAACACGACATATGCCGGTTTTTGATAATGTGGATACCTTTGCTTTGACTCGGAGAAAACTTCGCTAACATAGTATACTGGATGCTGATCTGGTATGACTTGTTCTTCTTTCCGCCTTTCCACAATTATCACAAAGCTAATGACCCTGTTTGTTGCTGTTAGATACAACAACATAGGTTCTTCGTCTTTTGGTGATGCCAAAATTGGTGGTTTCATCAAAGTTTATTTCAGCTGGGTTAATACTTTGTCTGCCTCTTCTGTCCACTCAAATTTGTCGGATTTCTTGAACAATTTGTATAATGGCAGAACTTTATCTCCTAGTCGGCTTATAAACCTGTTGACTGCGGCTGCAGAACCCGACAATCTTTGTACATCCTTTAAACACGTAGGCTTTGTGATGTTCAAGATTGCCTTAATATTTTTCGGGTTTACTTCTATTCCTCTGTGATAAACGATAAAACCCATAAGCTTTCCAGAGGGAACCCCGAATACGCACTTTAATAGTTTCAACTTCATTTTGTAAGTGTACAAATTTTCGAAGGTTTCTCGTAGATCTTCAAGGAGTGTGTCCTTTTCCTTGGAAACTACGGCAATATCATCCATGTAAACGTGAACATTTTTGCCGATATGACTATCCAAGCAACATTGCATGCAACGGTGGATGTAGCACCTGCGTTCTTCAGGACAAAAGGCATGGTTATGTAATAGTATGTTCCATACGGGGTTATGAAGGAAGTTTTAATTTGATCTTCCTCCTTCATACGTATTTGATGATACCCGGAGTAAGCATCCAAAAAGCATAAAAGCTCAGAGCCATCAGTGGCATCTATTATTTGATCGGTTCGCGGTAATGCGATCCTATCTTTTGGACACAATTTGTTCAATCCGGTGTAATCTATACACATCATAAGAACAGTACTATCTTTCTTCGGGACTAATACTGGGTTCACATACCAGTCAGTATGTATAACTTCCCGGATAAAATCAGCCGCTAAAAGCCGGATAATTTCCTTGCCTATAGCCTTCCGTCTTCTTCCATCAAAACGACGAAGACCTTGTTTGACGGGTTTTATACCTGGAATTACCTTCAATTGATGCTTAGCGAGTTCCCTGGGTACTCCCGGCATGTCCGCAGGACACCAGGCGAAAATATCCAAGTTCTCGCGGAGGAACTCGATGAGCGTGCTTTCCTATTTGTCGGTCATCCCAGTCCCCACTACGACAAATTTTGTCGGGTCTTTGGGGTCTAGGATAACCTGTCTTGTATTCTCGGAAGCTTTGAAGCTATCTGCCAGCTTCCGGCTTTCTTTTCCTGTCAGCATTTCCATCGGCGAAACTTCCTTTGCCAACTCTTTCAATTCTTCCTTTGCTATTACTTTTTCGGCGCAAAGGGTGTTTCCTTTTTCCAGCTCGTTCGCCAATTTGAAGTCTCCCGATATGGTGATTACTCCTCCTTTTGGCCCTGGCATCTTCATCTTGTTATAAATATAACATGATCTTGCCATGAATTTGGCGAAAGCTGGACGCCCAAGTATTGCATGATATACACTTTCGAACGGCACTACCTCGAATGAGATTTTTTCCTGTCGGAAATGTTCTCTTTCTTCGAAGGTTACATCTAAGAAAATTTCTCCTAGGGAATGTGCTTGTCTGCCAGGAACGATGCCGTGGAAATGTATGTTGTTATGTTTGAGCTGGGTCTCGGAAATTCGCAGTTGCTTGAGTGTATCCAGGTACATAATATTGATACTGGATCCTCCATCCATCAGCACTCTTTTTAGCCTAGTGTTTTGAACAATAGGGGTTACAATTAGATCTTGTGTGCCGGGTTCTGGGATATTTCCGGGGTGATCTGACTGATCCCAGGTAATTGGCATATTGGAATACTTCAAGAATTTGGGCGTTGGTGGGAGAACCGCGTTTATTTCTCGAAGTGTTCTCTTTGCCTGTTTTGCTGAGGGAGTTTCCAGGAAAGTTAAATTGCATTCTGCGTCAACTCTCGGGAATTTTGGTTCGCCTTTTCGCTGTTGATCCTGGATTTTTTCATCAGTGTCTGATTCACTGTCTTCTTTTTCAGCCTCTGGCTTTTGCTTGGATAATTTCCTCTTGGAGTTCTTACCTTTATTCCCGGATCCTGTGATGCCCTTCATGTGCTTGTTGAGGCGACACTGTGCATTTATATGGGTAGGCTTCACAAATTGCGAATGGTGGACACAGTTTTCGGACTTAATCTTTTCCCACTATTCCCGAGAATAGGAGATAGGTTATGTGTTTCTTCCTTTCCATTTGCCGCCAGTATCCTTTCCAAAGGTTAAATTTACTTCTTTGGGTTTTTTCTGTGCTTCTGGAGTGGTCTTCTTTTTAGAACGAGGCGTCTTTTTGGCCTGAACCAAAGCATCAATATTTCCACCTCTCGCTCCGATGTCATCTTCGGCTGCTGCGTGCTCATTGGCGGTAGTGAGCATAGATCTGAGATCCTTGTGCTCCTTTGAACCAACCATGAACGGTACGAGGCCGGGTTTTAGTCTATTGATGAAAGCACGCATTGCTTGTACATCACTTACTCTAGAGTAGCTGTTTTTCATTGCTATCCATCTTGATATAAAGTCGACATATGACTCGTCTTCAAATTGGACGCAGCGATTTAGCTCGTTGATGCTCTTAGGGCGTTTGTACGTACCTCGGAAGTGCTGAGCGAATACTCTAGCCATATCATCCCAACTATCCACTGTTCTTGACGGAAGCCCGTTAATCCAATCTCTGGCTCCATCCAGCAACATTACGGGGAGGAATTTTACTGCTTCCAGGTCTGTCCCCTTGTTGATCTGAACGGCAGTATAGTAATCTGAAATCCATATATCCGGGTTTGTGCTTCCGGTATACTTTTGGTAAGTTGGACCAACCTTGGCAAAGCCAGAATGTAGAGTTATTCTTCGGATCCTGTCAGTGAAACACTTAGGTCCAAAGTATAGATCGTCTCTTTATGCCTTATCAGCCTGTGCGGAATATCTGCCGGCTGAATGGACAAAAGGGGATCTGCAACTTTCTGGCCCATTGTTGCGCGAATGCGCTCTTCCGGGATTGTCCCTGTTTCTTCTGTTACCGTGTCCTTTGGAATGAGGCGGAGTTCTGCTCCTTGGTTTTTCTTTATTCCTAGGAGGTTTACGGGACCCCTCACGTCTGTGAGGATTTTCGTGTCTTCCGGCTTTTTCAGCTGGGAGTCTTGGAGGCGGCATCATTTTTCCGTCTTTCCGGTTTTGTTCCTCTCGGTCTTTATGACCATGGGGTATATTTCCGCCTTTCGGCATATGGGATCCCGTTCTGGACGCTTCATCCCTATTGTCCGGGATTTTCTTGCCTTTCTTAGGATCTCCCTTTTTGTCCTTAGAATCGCCTCAATCTCCAGGTTCTCCGGGTCCAGGTGCTCCAGCGGCGCAAGTGGCAGTTTTGCATAGGGCGGAGTTGTCATGCAACTTCCCTGATCTTGCCTGACCTCGCTGCTGCTGTTCCAGTGCTTTACCTAGGAAAGCATACACTCCTTGCAGCTTTTCGTCTTTGGAGTACAGATCGTCATTAAGGATGGCGAACGCGGCTTCCGCCTTTTCAGCCGTGGTTTTATAGATGTGTTTGCCCTTGGCGTTTACATCGTCAACCTGTCGTTGCCAGGAAGGGTTTCGCAACCGTTCCTTTGCTGGCAGTACATCCGGCCTTGCGATTCCAGGTAATCTCGTGGGTTTTATCCCGGACATATTTCGTCTCTCGAATTCTTCAATTTCCTCTTGCTTTGCTTTTACAGTAGCTTGGGCTTTGAGGAGATTTTCTTGGGATCGGAATAGTTGTTGCTGTTGCTGCATAATGGCTTGCCTTCTGGCTTCCAGTACTTCCGGTGGCTCGTAGGGTCCGACCGGGGTTTTGATCAGATTGATCTCGTCCTGTTCCGACAATTCAGGGACAGGGATTTCTTTATTTTTCTTCTCCACATGTGTGACCCCGCTTGCTCCTCCTGCTTCCAGTTTTGGCTAGCATTATCTGCCAACTTTTTCTTCTGGAGTTTGTACTGGAGTTTCGTGGTAGTCTTCTTTTTCTTCTTGGAAGAGGAAGGTTTTTTACCAGGTTCTTCCTATGTCAATTCCTTGACATCGGGGTAAATAGGGCTGGTTTCACCATCGTCTTCAGCATCCAAGCTATCGGTCGGTTTTGCCATAAGTACTTCATGGAAGCCCCCAGTCATAGATTTAACCTTTCTTTCGAAAGTGTCTTCATCTTTGTCTTCTGAATCTATGTCTTCAGAACCAGGTTCCGACTCCAATCCTGCCTCTATGGAAGCTAGTACAGAGTCGGCTTCCGAGTTCACCGTTTCATTGGCGAGTGTCGGATCTTCCACTGGCTCTGTGGGATTGTTTTTTTCTGCTTCTTCCACGGGATTACTTACTTCCGTGTTTTCAGCGACCTCGGATTGCACCATGCCAATGAACTGAGATATGATTGCAGGCATCTCCGAAGTGGCAACGAATTCTGGGTTTTGGCGATCTCAGCAAAATCTGGTATCATAGTTTTCTTCAACTGGGTATAGGGCGGGTGGGATAAATTTACTTCCACCACAGAATCCTATTGCTTCTGCAGTTAATCCGATAAAGATGTTTGCAGATCCAACCGGTAAAACGCACACACTTACCAGATTATTCCATGCTGGTATGTACGATCCATTATCGAGGAAGCGCCCAACGTCATTGTCGAATTCCAAGCTTCCGACAGTTATGGTACCGCCGATTCCGCCGAGTATCACCGATCGAAACTTAACGCCTGACGTCGCTGGCCCCACGGTGGGTGCCAACTGTCGAGACATCATAGTAGAGTTTATATACGGGGGTTCCATGAGCCTACAGGTAGAGACGTGGGGGGACGTGGTAGCACAACAACCAGGAACACTAAATTTACCCAGCTTTGGTATGTCGCAACTAGGCGGCGTTCCTACTCCTGCAATCTCACTAAATCAGGGCTGAAGCCCGAAGTATACAAAGTACAACGTGAGTAGGGTTTCGCTAACTCGACGAGGATCAACTTCTCGGTGATTTGGCTTCTAGCTAATTGTCTCTATATTCTTCTCTCCCGCCCGGCTTCATATAAATAGCCGGGTTAGGGCTTACAGAAAGGACACCTAGAAGACTACAGAAAGTATCTAACTTGGAAAGCAAGAATCCGCCTTCTACTCCAAGCCGTACCACTTTGGGCCGTGGTCCGGGTTCTTCTAGAATCCGGCTTCTGCGCGTCAGCTTACTGGGTCGTCTAATGGACTGTGATCCATTACCAATCAGGCCACCCTGGTAAACCGGCTCTTTAGGACAATGACATATATACCCCTATTCAGTATATATCTGACAGTCATCGTGACGTCATCCAGCCTTTTTCTTTTCTTTTTATTCCTATTTTCTCATTTATTTTATATCTTCTGTTTAAATGATCCAATTAACATGAAACAAAATTCTTAATTCATAATATTTCAAATACTTTGTAACAGTACCACTTTTGTGGGGTTTCCATGTTTTTGAATTTTTCTATTTACAAAATCAAATGAATTCATAAATGCCTTATTATTCCAATTAAATGAATAAAAAATGTCAAATAAAATTGAAAATGAAGTTGATAAAATTTCAATAGTGTTATAATGTTCAAATACTATTTTCCAAAACCATTTCAAAGTGTTTTCATCCTTTTATAACTTTAAAATATGATGAAAACATGAAGAGTTACTTAATAGAAAATGAGGGTTAAATATAGAAATATGATTTAAATGATTTCAGAATATATTTCTATGGTTAAAATTATTGTTTTCTAGGCCCTTTTAAAATATTTTCAACATAAGAGCAATTCACTAATTGTAACTTATTAACCTAATCAAAATAGAGAATTCATTAATAAATTTTGAATTGGGGGTGAGTAAGAACACAGAGATTTTCTCAAATGAAGATGTTGTTTTCCCAATTGAAAACATAGTTTTTTTTTCAAAGTACTTTACTTGTTTTTATAAATAAATAATATATATAACACTTTATTGTTTTGTTGATTGACATAATACTTGGAAAACAAATAACCAACTTTGATCCATTTGAGGTTAATAATCTTAGCGAGATAATTTTTGGAGACAAGGAGAAAATATTAGAGGTAGCAACTCTCTGGGTTTTTTTTAAGTATCAAAATTATTTTCATAATTGTAGTTTAGTTGAAAGCATGTTTGGTAAAGATGTTTGCTAAGAAAATATTTTATTCATATGAGGAAACATATTTTTTTAAGAAATAGGCTTTAGGGTTTATGGAATTAAGGCAATTTGGATTCTTATTCCAAATACATATTGTTTTCTTTTCTTTCTTCCTTTTATTTAGTTTTTGGTGACTTGCTTAATCACGAAAACAAAAAGTTTCAATTTTTTGTGATTTTGAGTTTTCCAAAAATCAGGGATGTTACAATGCATCCCTCTAGGGACATAAAGGTGAAGTGTCACGTAGTCGACTTTCACATGACACCACTAGAAGAATAGCACCACAACTTAAATATCAAACCATTAGATATTACTTCAACATAATTCCACTACTAACGTCTTGATTTGTCCCATGTCCTCAAGAACTAAACGAACTACTCACGAGACATCATATGGATCATAATCAGAAGCGATATAATGATGAATAACAATCTGGTTATAAAAGGCAAACACCAATAAGTCTCACAAGCATCAACTACTAACAAGTAATCCACACCGAGAGAAAGATCTAGTGAAGAAAAACAATATAGAACCCTAATTGTTACAACGGGACTGAGGTGGATGGTAAGGATGATGGCGCTGGTGGTGAGGACGATGACGATGATGATCTTGATGATGCCTCGAGCGATGACAGTGATGATGGTGATGATTTCCCCTCTCCAGGGAGGAATTTCCCCGGCAGATTTCTCCCTGCCGGAGAGCTTTTCTCTCTCTGTTGTTTTTCTCCCAGAGGAGGTGGCGGAATATTTCCTCAATGGTTCTCTATGGCTTAGGGTTCCCTCGGGGGATCAAGTACGCGAAAGAAGGCGGCCAGAGGTAGGCCAGGGTGGCCACACCACCCCCAAGCGTCGGCAGGGGCGCGCGGGCCCTAGTGGCCCCCTTCCGTGTCTCCTCGTGGCCGGCTCCCTCTTCTGGACTTCTAAGACTCCTGTGATGCCCCCTTCTTCTTCTGATGTTCTGAAATAGGATATCTTGACGGTACTTTTTCCGTCAGATTTCTAGTCCCGGTGATTATTCTCCAATAATTATTAAACATGCAAAATAAGATGAAATAAAATAAGTAATGCATCATAATATGAAATATATCGACGAATAACAGAAAATTACAATATAAAATGGTGATGCAACATGGACGTATCAATGCCCAACACACACGATCTTTGGCAAAGGAAACATTTTCATTTAGTCCGAGGATATGACCACCCTTGTGAAGACTTTGCAAAGTTTTCATGTTGACATGGAATAAGCGGCGATGCCACAACCACCCCACGTCGTCCTTAACGAAGAGACACATCGTTTGAGTGTTGGTTGAGTCCAAAACGTCTACCACATACAACTCGTTTTTGACATGTCGAACGTAAGCAACATAAAGAGACTTGCTCCACATGATGATCACCTTGTTAGTATCAAAGAAGACGGAAAAGCCCCTCTTCCCTGAAGCATGAACTGAAATCAAATTGAAACCAAGGGATTCGACAAGCATGACATTTTCAACGGTGATATTAGGAGCAACAACCACCTTGTTGAACCCCTTTATCTCAGATTTTGACTTATCTCCATTAGTGACGGCTGCTTGATTTATATTTGGTTTCAACTTTGTCATTATCTCCTTGCTTCTAGTCATATGACTTGTACACCAACTATCAAGTATCCATTTTTACCCACCGTAAGAATAGCCCTACAAGGAATCATTGACTTGAGTTAGGACCCAAGGAGGGTACTGTCATGTCAGCAACAAGGGTCTTTGGAACCCAAATAGAGTAATCAATGAAACCCTCAATAGGACCAATAAATTTAGCTTGCACAACACTATAATAATCAACAAATAAGAATTGGTGTGGATTTTTAGTTCCTGCGGAGTTTCTATGAGTACTGTTGTCCCTAATGACAACACCACTCGCACCAACATTCTTCTTTGCTTGTGCGGGATTGGCCTTGTTATTGTTCTTCTTGTTGTTGTTCTTACTCTTGGCAACATAGCCAAGACTTTGCTTGCCATTTTTTGGTCTAGGATCAACCACTTGTGGCTTAGAAGCCACAACCTTATCAACACTAGGGCCCTTGCCCTTGATTCTTGGTAGCTCTTCCATCAACCTAGCATTCTCCTCAATAATATTTGCATGATCACAAGAAGAAATAGAAGTAATAGGAATATTGAATTGATCAAGTTGAGTTTGAATTGCTCACAAGACTTGTTGACGGTAGAGTGTTCACTCTCCAAGGTCTTGTGAGACTCGATGAGCTTCTCTAGCACCTCGGTTAGTTTTTCATGACCAACACCAAACTAAACTTTTTTTTAGTTCTTTTGTATTTAGAAATTGCAAGGTCACGTTATTTAGTGATCTTATAAATTGACTCATTATGTGACTCTTCAATAGATTCAAGTTTCTCCTCAAGAGATACTTGAAGCTCATGTTCCTCCTGAAGAGCATTTGAAAGGGAACCCTTTTCAAAGCAATATTTCCTTTCGGTTTCACATTTCTTCTCAAGAGCCTATTGGGCCTCTCCCAATTGACTCATGAGAAGATTGAAGTACTTTTTGTTCTCACCTTGCAAGTTAGTCATATATATAGGTTCAAGGAGGCAATTTCATCTTCAACACTAGGACTAGCAAGTTAATTCATTTCACTTTGAGTCTTAGTGGTGGAAGAAGATGATACCTCGGTGGACTTAGCCATGACGTACTTTGCGGAGGGTTGAGGAAGATTCTAACTAAGGGATTCAAAGAGTGAAGGTGATGATGAAGATGCAATAGAAATAGCGGCCACCTCACTTGTGGTTTTTTCTTATTCTTCTTCATCACCAGACTCATACTCTTCTTTAGTCACAAGCACATATCTTGATGATGGCTTCTTTTCGAAGGGTTTCTTCTTGAAATTAGGCTTCTTGTTTGGAAGATTTAACTTATTCTTCAGGACTAGGTTTTTGATATGTCCATTTTGCATCACTATTTTATATCATAATTTTTTGTTATTCATCGATATATTTCATGTTATGATGCATCCCTTATGTTATTTTATCTCATTTTACATCTTCTATAATTTTTGGAGAATAAACACTGGGACCAGAAATCTGACGGAAAAAGCACCGTCGAGATACCATATTTTAGAAGATCGGAAGAAGAAGGGGGACATCATGGGGTTCCTAAAATTCCAGAGGAGGAACTCAGCCAGAAGGAGAGACGGAGGGGGGCCACCAGGGGCCCACACCTAGGGGTGGCGCCCCTGGCCGCGCCACCTAGGGGTGTAGCCACCCTGGCCCACCTCTGGGGGTCATCTTTGGCGTGCCTGGCCCCGAGGGAACCCTAAGCCTCATTCCATCCTCGGAGAATTATTTTGCCGCCGTCAAGGGGTGGAAAACACCCGAGAGAGAAAAACTCTCTGGCAGGGAGAAATCTGCCGGGGAAATTCCTCTCCGGAGAGGGGAAATCACCGCTATCGACGCCGTAATCGCTCTGGGCATCATCAAGATCATCATCATCATCATCACCACCATAACCATCACCCTCATCATCTACCTTCATCCCGCTGTAACAATTAGGGGCCTCTATTGTTGTTTTGCATTAGACCTCTCTCCCGGTGTGGATTACTTGTTAGTAGTTGATGCTTGTGAGATTTATCGGTGTTTGCACTTTATGACCAGATTGTTATCGTCCATTATATCAACTCTGATTATGATCCATATTATGTCTTGTGAGTAGTTTGTGTTGTTCTTGAGGACATGGGAGAAGTCAAGTTGTTAGTAGTGAAGTAATGTTGAATAATATTTAATGCTTGATATTTAAGTTGTGGTGTTATTCTTCTAGTGGTGTCATGTGAACGTCGACTACATGATACTTCACCATTTATGGGGCTAGGGGATTGCATCGTCTATTTGGCTACTAATTGTGGGGTTGCCGGAGTGACAGAAACCTAAACCCCCTTTAGGAAACCATTACACGAGGGAGCGTAGGATCCCGAAGTTTAAAGCTGTGGTTAGATTTATTTCTTAATTACTTTCTTGTAGTTGCAGATGCTTGCAAGGGGTATAATCACAAGTATGTATTAGTATTGGATGGGATGGTACATTAGCATAGGTTCACCCACACAACACTTATCAAAACACCGAACATTATTCAGCTGCATGGAACAAAAGCACTTGTCAGAAACCTCCCGTGTGTCCTCGAGAACGTTTGCTAATCATAAGTAAACTCACCGGCTTGTCCTTTGCCGAAGAAAGGATTGGGACACTTGCTGCAATTATTACTACTTCATTTTATTTACTCGCACTTTATTTATCTGCAATATCAAAAAACCCTACAAATCTGTTTTCCGGTATTTATAGTTATTCCTTCATCGAAACTGCTTGTCAACACCTTCTGCTCCTCGTTGGGTTCGACACTCTTATTTATAAAAAGTACTACGATACACACCCCTATACTTGTGGTTCATCAAGACTATTTTCTGGCGCTGTTGCTGGGGAGTGAAGCGCTATTGGGAAGTGGAATTGATAAAGGAAGCTTCTACTGTAAGTGTTGTTTTTATTTCCGTCTACTGCTTTATTACACTATGTTTGGAACTCCTTTTGAGTCCTTATTTGCGGACACTGCTGCCACTGCCAGGGTAGTAAGTGACCCACTGCATGATGATTTGGATCCTTATAAAATACCTATAAAGATTGTTAAACATGTTATGGATAACTGCTATTCAGGTGATGGAAATGTCCATCCCGGTGATCATTTTCTCTTATTACATGAATTATGCGAGTTGTTCAAGTGTGCAGGTATTACGATGAGCCAAGTGAAGAGGAAATTATTCTGTATATCATTGATAGGCCGAGCCGCTGAATGGTTCAAACTGCTGAAAAGTAGCCAAATTATTGAATGGGAGGAAATTGTACCTCTCTTTTATTCTAAATTCTATCCTCCAAGTGAAATCCATAGAGATCGGCATTATATATATAATTTTTGGCCTCATGACGGAGAGAGTATTTCCCAAGCATTGGGGAGATTGAAGTTAATAATGCTCAAATGCCCCATTCATGAGCTCCCCAGTAATATCGTTATTAATAATTTCTATGCAAGGCTTCCTCTTCATGATAAGGATTTATTGGATGCTTCTTGTTATGGATCATTTACACGTATGAAGGATGAAGCTAAATGGGATCTTCTTGACCGTATTCAAGAAAACACTGAAGCATGGGAGAATGACAAAGGTAGAAAGTCAGGTATAAATTATGACTATGAATGCATTAAAACATTTATGTCATCTGAGGATTTTGATAATGTTAGTGTTGTTTATGGTCTCGATTCTCAAGTTGCTACAAACTTATATAAGGCTTTTGCTTCTTACATTGATATTCCTAAAAAGGAATGGGATAAGTACCATGCACCTTATAAAGATACTATTAATTGTGTTCCTGCTAGAGATATAGAAGTTCATACTGTTGATTCTATTGTGCTTGAACCTTATATTGAGAAAATGCCTTTCCCCTTCTAAGGTAAAAGAACATTCTATGTTAGCTAGTGTGGTTAATAAAAGTGCAAGAAAACCTATAGAACCTGAGGAACAAATAACTGTAGAACCTACAGTAGCAATAGTAAAGGAACTTGTTTCTGAAAATGTAGAAGAGGGACACATTATATTTTGTGAAGATGCTTCTAATATTGTCTCTCACCCTGGTAAATCTAGGAAACCTAGTGTTCCTGTGCTATCTGTTAGGATAGGTGATCATTGTTATTATGGTTTATGTGATATTTGTCCATAGGTAAATGTGATGCTTATTGTTCGTATTTTATTTATCGACACTTCACTCCATAAACATGTGGTCATCTTTTCTGAGTTCAGTTTCGCTTGGGGACAAGCGAGGTCTAAGCTTGGGGGGAGTTGATACGTCCATTCTGCATCACTATTTTATATCATAATTTTGTGTTATTCATCGATATATTTCATGTTATGATGCATCCCTTACGTTATTTTATCTTATTTTGCATGTTTTATAATTTTTGGAGAATAAACACCGGAACCGGCAATCTGACGGAAAAAGCACCGTCGAGATACCATATTTCAGAAGATCAGAAGAAGAAGGGGGACATCCGGAGGTTCCTAAAAGTCCAGAGGAGGAACTTAGCCAGAAGGAGAGCCGGAGGGGGGCCACCAAGGGCCCACACCTAGGGGTGGCGCGCCCGTGGCCGCGCCACCTAGGGGTGTGGCCACCCTGGCCCACCTTTGGGGGTCATCTTTGGCGTGCCTGGCCCCGAGGGAACCCTAAGCCTGATTCCATCCTTGAAGAATTATTCCGCCGCCGCCACGGGGCGGAAAACACCCGAGAGAGAAAATCTCTCTGGCAGGGAGAAATCTGCCGGGGAAATTCCTCTCCGGAGAGGGGAAATCACCGCCATCGACACCGTCATCGCTCCGGGCATCATCAAGATCGTCATCATCACCACCACCATAATCATCACCCTCATCGTCCACCTTCATCCCGCTGTAACAATTAGGGGCCTCTATCGTTGTTTTGCATTAGATCTCTCCCGGTGTGGATTACTTGTTAGTAGTTGATGCTTGTGAGATTTATCGGTGTTTGCACTTTATGACCATATTGTTATCATCCATTATGTCACCTCCGATTATGATCCATATGATGTCTTGTGAGTAGTTCGTGTTGTTCTTGAGGACCTGGGAGAAGTCAAGTTGTTTGTAGTGAAGTAATGTTGAATAATATTTAATGTTTGATATTTAAGTTGTGGTGTTATTCTTCTAGTGGTGTCATGTGAACGCCGACTACATGATACTTCACCATTTATGGCCCTAGGGGAAAGCATCGTGTATTTGGCTACTAATTGTGGGGTTGCAGGAGTGAAAGAAACCTAAACCCCCTTTAGGTTTCCATTACACGAGGGAGTGTAGGATCCCGGAGTTTAAAGTTGTGGTTAGATTTATTTCTTAATTACTTTCTTGTAGTTGCGGATGCTTGCAAGTGCTATAATCACAAGTATGTATTAGTCTTGGATGGGATGGTACATTAGCATAGATTCACCCACACAACACTTATCAAAACACCGAACATTATTCAGCTGCATGGAACAAAAGCACTTGACAGAAACCTCACGTGTGTCCTCGAGAACGTTTGCTAATCATAAGTAAACTCGTCGTCTTGTCATTTGCTCCACTTGCTGCAATTATTACTACTGCATTTTATTTACTCGCACTTTATTTATCTGCAATATCAAAAACCCCTACAAATCTGTTTTCCAGTATATACAGTTATTCCTTCATCGAAACTGCTTGTCAACACCTTCTTCTTCTCGTTGGGTTCGACACTCTTATTTATCGAAAGTACTACGATACACCCCCCCTATACTTGTGGGTCATCAAGACTATTTTCTGGCGCTGTTGCCAGGGAGTGAAGCGCTATTGGGAAGTGGAATTGATGAAGGAAGCTTCTGCTGTAAGTCCTGTTTTTATTTCTATCTACTGCTTTATTACACTATGTTTGGAACTCCTTTTGATTCCTTATTTGCGGACACTGCTGCCACTTCTATGGTAGTAAGTGACCCACTGCATGATGATTTGGATCCTTATAAAATACCTATAAAGATTGTTAAACATGTTATGGATAACTGCTATTCAGGTGATGGAAATGTCCATCCTGGTGATCATTTGCTCTTTTTACATGAATTATGCGAGTTGTTCAAGTGTGCAGGCATTACAATGAGCCAAGTGAAGAGGAAATTATTCTCTATATCATTGACAGGCCGAGCCGCTGAATGGTTCAAACTGCTGAAAAATAGCCAAACTATTGAATGGGAGGAAATTGTACCTCTCTTTTATTCTAAATTATATCCTCCAAGTGAAATCCATAGAGATCGGAATTATATATATAATTTTTGGCCTCATGACGGAGAGAGTATTGCCCAAGCATGGGGGAGATTGAAGTTACTAATGCTCAAATTCCCCATTCATGAGCTCCCTAGTAATATCGTTATTAATAACTAGCAAAAATGCCCGTGCGTTGCTACGGAAGGAAATAATTAGATCCAGATACACGTACTCCCTCCGATCCATATTAATAGGTGCTAAAGTGGATGTATTTAGACATGTTTTATTGCTAGATACATCCACTTCAACACCTATTAATATGGATCGGAGGGAGTAATAAAGAGATCTCTTCAGTTTGGATAAAAGAAATAAAAAAATTAGTAAAGGAAAGGGCAATGGCAGACACCTGATTCCCATATATTTTTCCCCAAAATATTCTAGGAAACGTACCCGTGTGTTGCAACGGGAGAGAAAATTAATTTCACCGCCGTAATACACAAATTTCTCACTGGTATAATAGTTGTATATCATCAAAATCATCCAGTTTTAGAATGTCCAAATAGCAGCCATAACCTATTTTGGTCCGACGACGATGTGCGTAATAATGGGAAAACAATGAAGGACAGTTCTAAAAATTATGTATTAGCACGGGAATTAATCCTCTTATGGACGTGTACACATTTTGCAAACGTCTTGTAAAATTTTAAGCAGAATATACCTTGGGTTACAATTCATGTCATATATGACACTTTCCAGAGTGTACATACCTGCGCTCGCTAGCTGTTCTTGTCGCTTTAAAAGTTGAGAAATGAAGTGGCCAAGCAGAGAACCGTCGGGCAGTTAGGAGATGCCTGATTTAGTTGCAGCACTTCCGAAGAGAACGGACACCTGACCTGGAAGATGTGGGGCAACCATGTATGTAACGAATCTCGTTCAAGGAACCTTACCCTATCCCGCGTACGTCTGCTTCTTCTCTCGCGCCGCCCTAGTTCTATGAGAAAGATGCGGAGAGACAATAGAGGCGTGTCGCCTGCCCACGCGCTCAGTCGCGGGTTGTATTTGACAGGCGCAGGGTTGTCTATTTGGGTAGATGCTGCAGCGGCCTATCTTTGAAATTGGTGTCGTCGATCGCAACCTTGACTGCCGAATGCTAAGTGGACACACGCTTGGTGGCCTATCTGCGACCTTGGCGGCTCCAACATAAACATACCGTGTGTCACAGGGCGCTGAGGCAGAAGAAGTGGCGCACCCCATGGGCACCACATGATCCACGGCAAGGTCTATCCGAGTTGTTAATGATACAGGTCACCCTTCCAAATTGTGGAAGCCACTCAGAGGTTCTTGAAGTGCATGACGGCACTATGCCGCTGTTGACCTGTTGTAGTCGACGAACCCCATCAGCCAGAAGGCAAGAACGACTCGTGGTTCTCCGCCGACGGGAGCATGGTGAATTTCACTGCAAGCTTCAGGTTGCTGGCCGACATGCTCGCCGCCCTCAACCGGTGTAGAGAAATCGCCACCATGACACCTAGCGCTGCCCCAGGGCCGCCGCGCGTGGCCGCACGGGCCACCAGGGCAGACACGGGCGTCGCGGCGCCGGACTTGGGACCAGTGGGGTCGACGCGGGCCGCCGGTGGCGGCGCTGAACTCCGGAAGGCACGGTTGGTCCGGGCAATCTTGGGCAGCCGGTCGCGGCGCCGGGCTGGGGAACGGGCGGACGACCGCCACCATGACACCTAGCGCTGCCGCGCGCGGCCGAACGGGCCACCGGGGCAGACACGGGCGTCGCGGCGCCGGACTTGGGACCAGTGGGGTTGACGCGCGCCGCCGGTGGCGGCGCTGAATTCCGGAAGGCACGAGTCATCTGGGCAATCTTGGGCAGCCGGTCGCGGCGCCGGGCTGGGGAACGGGCGGACGGCCGGGGAGAGGCGTCGCCGGCGCCATTATCTCCCTGGTTGTCTCTGGCCTTTGCAGCAGTCTGGTGTGCGGTCTGCGGGGGCGGCGTCTGGCTGCAAACATCGAGTCATGGCAACCTCTAGGCTCCAATTTCGGTGGCCGCCCTTGGTGATCCCCCGGCGCAACGGCAATACTCGTGTTGCTGCTGCGTTGGGTCGCCGGATCAGCCATCGTGGGCACTCTCCAGGAGGTTGTCGACGGCCATGAGGATGCTGCTGGGTGGACGATCTCCAGGTCTAGCATCGAGTCTTTCTCCTCTGGTTCCGAGGCTAACACTGTGGGCCTATAACGAAAATAGAACCAATCGTAATGCATCAGGAGTCAGGAGTCGGAATCGGTACAGCATGCACATGAACATACGGTTACAAGAGTTAGTACTCTACACGCATAAGACCTAAGCCCACGACGACCGGTTGAATTAGTACTCTACAGGGACACGGCCTGAGCCCACGCCGATCAATAGCAGGGAAAGGAAAGCCACGACGTACCAAACCAACCAACGAAACGACCGACGAAACAACGTACGAAGTTTTGGAGGAAGAAACCTTAGTCCAACCTGCAACCCAATTCTGTAATTCTCGTTAAGGCGGCCTAGCAGGGACTCCCACAAGCTGCTCGACAACAAACACGAAAACCCTATCTTTTCAAGCAAATTAACCATATCCAGACCTATATGGTATACCAAAATTCATGATTACTCCTTGAAAGAAACCTAGGAAACAACATCATCTACTATCTCTTGTCCAAATGAGCTTCCTCACAAGCTATCAAGATGTACAGAAAATGAACTATTGAATAATCGACCGGAAGAAGAGCCAAAGAATAGTCAACTGGCACAAGAGCCAAAGACGAGAGCAAATACACCATTGATTTATAAAATCTATGCATAGCACGACCGAAAGGTACCAAATTTCATCTAAAAATAAGGGTATTGTCTATCAAAGAAGTCCTTCAGCATGTCATGCCAGCTGGAAAACTTGCAGAAAATAGATAGTAGATTACAGGACTAAATCCAACTATACTACTTCATAGTCCACAACTGAATGTTATAATGTCACGTGGAGTTCAACTTCTCCAAATTAGAGTGGTAGATCCGAAGAATGAAGTGTTACTCATACATACATGGATCACGCTGTTGCAAAATTAAGGAAGCGGCCGTTTTGTCAGTGAGCAAGCATGAACCAGCAACGATCACTTTGAGGCATACACGACAAGACTGAACGGCGTACCTTGGGAGCACGTGTTGACCAAGTTCCCGGCAAGGTCTGCACGACGGCTAAACAACAACGTCGAGCACTGGCGGAATTGCGAATTGGACGCTTCGAGAATCGGGTGCGGCAATGTCGAGCACGGAAACATGCAATGGAGTTCGGTTTCGGTCGAGGGAGCCGGCATGCGAAATCTATTCTTGTGTCTGGAGGTTGAACTCCACGATCAAGTGCTATTCTTCTTCATGGCTGTGTAATCTGGATTCCATAGATAAGTAGGCTACCGCCTTGATGACGGCCAGCGGGCCGGTCGCTGTGCCCCTGACGGACCAACGCCGGAGGGCTTTCTACCTGCCTCGATCAGCTGTCGCTGTTGCTTCCGCGGGTGTTTTCATGCCCACTTGCCAAACTCCTCGTGTGTTTTTTGTTGGCCTGCCTCCAATGTCCGCTGCTGTGTCGTGTTTGGAGGTGGTGACCAGAGCTGTTTGTTCATCGTAGCTCAGATCGGTGTCGTCACCGTCGGCTACTTGGGCCATGCTAACGTGGGATCCTCTTGCTGGCACGTCAAGTCGCAGGAGGTTGGCCTGAAGTTCCACGCCGTCGCTGCCCGTGGCGATGCGAGATCCGTCGACGATTTCGGCAGCAGCTTGTTGCAGGTGCGTCAATGGCATCCGGGGCAGGAGACAGGAGTAGGTCGCGCCATCGAAATAATAACCGCCGCCTCGCACATCTTCCTCTTCAACAGTTCTTTTGATGAGAGGATTCATCGATGGATATGATTTTCTATTGCCGCATCGTATAGTTATACAGAAGGACACACGTTGGTATAGACTTTTACACACCGGTTGGCCAGGGACAAAATTGGGCCAGGCCCAGCCGTACGCGTGGTAGACGGTCGAAAGCGCAAACCCGAACGGACGAAAAAAGGGAGGAAGAAGCCTTCCTCCCTTTATTATTAGGTAGAGATTTCCATGCAAGGCTTCCTCTTCATGATAAGTATTTATTGGATGCTTCTTGTTCTGGATCATTTACACGTATGAAGGATGAAGCTAAATGGGATCTTCTTGAACATTGAAGAAAACACTGAAGCATGGGAGAATTACAAAGGTAGAAAGTCAAGTATAAATTATGACTATGAATGCATTAAAACCTTTATGTCATCTGAGGATTTTCATAATGTTAGTGTTGTTTATGGTCTCGATTCTCAAGTTGCTGCAAACTTATATAAGGCTTTTGCTTCTTACATTGATATTCCTAAAAAGAATGGGATAAGTACCATGCACCTTATAAAGATACTATTAATTGTGTTCCTGCTAGAGATATAGAAGTTCATACTGTTGATTCTATTGTGCCTGAACCTTATATTGAGAAAATGCCTTTCCCTTCTAAGGTAAAAGAACATTCTATGTTAGCTAGTGTGGTTAATAAAAGTGCAAGGAAACCTGTAGAACCTGAGGAACAAATAACTATAGAACCTACAGTAGCAATAGTAAAGGACCTTGTTTCTGAATATGTAGAAGAGGGACACATTATATTTTGTGACGATGCTTCTAATATTGTCTCTCACCCTAGTAAATCTAGGAAACCTAGTGTTCCTGTGCTATCTGTTAGGATAGGTGATCATTGTTATTATGGTTTATGTGATATTGGTTCATAGGTAAATGTGATGCTTCTTGTCCGTATTTTATTTATCAACTCTTCACTCCATAAACATGTGGTCATGTTTTCTGAGTTCAGTTTCGCTTAGGGACAAGCGAGGTCTAAGCTTGGGGGAGTTTATACATCCATTTTGCATCACTATTTTATATCATAATTTTCTGTTGTTCATCGATATATTTCATGTTATGATGCATCCCTTATGTTATTTTATCTTATTTTACATGTTTTATAATTTTTGGAGAATAAACACCTCGACTAGAAATCTGACGGAAAAAAGCACCGTCGAGATACCATATTTCAGAAGATCAGAAGAAGAAGGGGGACATCCGGGGGTTCCTAAAAGTCCATAGGAGGAACTCAGCCAGAAGGAGAGCCGGAGGGAGGCCACCAGGGGCCCACACCTAGGGGTGGCGCGCCCCCTCGCCGCGCCACCTAGGGGTGTGGCCACCCTGGCCCACCTCTGGTGGTCATCTTTGGCGTGCCTGGCCCCAAGGGAACCCTAAGCCTCATTTCATCCTCGAAGAATTATTCCGCCGCCGCCGCGGGGCGGAAAACACCCGAGAGAGAAAAGCTCTCTGGCAGGGAGAAATCTGCCGGGGAAATTCCTCTCCGGAGAGGGGAAATCACCGCCATCGACACCGTCATCGCTCCGGGCATCATCAAGATCGTCATCATCATCATCACCACCAACACCATCACCCTCATCATCCACCTTCATCCTTCTGTAACAATTAGGGGCATCTATCGTTGTTTTGCATTAGATCTCTCTCCCGCTGTGGATTGCTTGTTACTAGTTGATGCTTGTGAGATTTATCGGTATTTGCACTTTATGACCATATTGTTATCATCCATTATATCACCTCTGATTATGATCCATATTATGTCTTGTGAGTAGTTCGTGTTGTTCTTGAGGACATGGGAGAAGTCAAGTTGTTAGTAGTGAAGTAATGTTGAATAATATTTAATGTTTGATATTTAAGTTGTGGTGTTATTCTTCTAGTGGTTTCATGTGAACGTTGACTACATGATACTTCACCATTTATGGGCCTAGCGGAATGCATCGTGTATTTGGCTACTAACTGTGGGGTTGCCGGAGTGACAGAAACCTAAACCCCTTTAGGAAACCATTACACGAGGGAGCGTAGGATCCTGGAGTTTAAAGTTGTGGTTAGATTTATTTCTTAGTTACTTTCTTGTAGTTGCGGATGCTTGCAAGGGGTATAATCACAAGTATGTATTAGTCTTGGATGGGACGGTACATTAGCATAGGTTCACCCACACAACACTTATCAAAACACCGAACATTATTCAGCTGCATGGAACAAAAGCACTTGACAGAAACCTCCCGTGTGTCCTCGAGAACGTTTGCCAATCATAAGTAAACTCCCCGACTTGTCCTTTGATGAAGAAAGGATTGGGCCACTTGCTGCAATTATTACTACTGCATTTTATTTACTCCCACTCTATTTATTTGCAATATCAAAAACCCCTACAAATCATTTTTTCCAGTATTTACAGTTATTCCTTCATCGAAGCTGCTTGTCAACACCTTCTGCTCCTCGTTGGGTTCGACACTCTTATTTATCGAAAGTACTACGATACACCCCCTATACTTTTGGGTCATCAGTTTCCTCCATGATTTTCCCTATTCTCGAAGGGGCACTCGGCAACAAAGTGATACTTGTCTTGACAATTAAAACAAGCCCTCACTTTTTGAGTACCTTCTTTGCCATAACTTTACTTGGTCTTCTCCTCAACATATTCCTTAACTTTTGCACCATAAGAGCAACATTATCCTTAAGCAGGTGATCATATTCTTGATCTTTGAGCGGGGACAAATTTTCTTCCAAGGCAATCTGTTCTTGATGAACCACCTTGGCCTTCAAAGAAACGGAGGCTACTTTGTGCATTCCAATAGCACAAGCACGAGTGTAATTAGCAAGCTTTGTTTGCACTTTGAAGGAGTCCATCTCTGGCATCACTTCGGTTGAGGACATGGAGAGAAAGTTGTGTCTTCCTTGAAGTCTCCTCAAGTCCACTGGCTCAAACGGCAAGAGGGCATTTATGTACTTCCTCTCGCTCCAAGAATCATCCACATATTTAGCACCAAGTCCACTAAAGGTGGTAGCTAGGGTCTTGAGTCTTTGCTACATGTCCTCATGGGTCTCACCATTGAGCATATAGAACCCTTTAGACTCATTGCACAAGGTATCACACCTTTTCCTTTGCATGATTTCATTGCCCACAAACATGACGACAAGAGCATCCCATGTTTATTTGGAGGTGGAATATTGTTGAAGATGACGCAAGTGGTTTGGAACCACAGCTTGTTGAATCATAGACAAGGCGGTGTAGTTGAGTTGGAAATCTACCACTTGTCTTATCGTCAAGTTCTTGGGATCATGAGGCATGTATCCTTCTTGCGCGATCCTCCAAATCTCAATACAAGAAGAGTTCAAGTGAGTTTTCATATAATATTTCCATTTATCAAAAGTATGTGCGTCAATTTTAGGAGGTTCGACTCTAGGATTAATATCGGGTGTGGGATAGGAGGATTGGGAGAGTAACATCCTTAGTAATTGTGGTACTCGTCCTTCTCATCCGATCCCTTAGAAGTGTTGTCTTTAGAGGATTCATTTTTAGGTTCTCCACCCTTATCCCCATTATCCGTCTCCTCCTTCTCCTCCGGAATTGCCCCCGAGGGAGATGAGGTAGAAGATTCTGATTCTTTGGCTTTCAAGAGTCGCAACATTAGATCTCGCAACTCCGTAATTTTGACATCAATGTATGAGGTCAAGGAATCTTTCAATTCCTTGATATCATTTGTAGTGACATGAGCCGGGGCATCGGGGGGATCCTCTATGTTGACCATACTAGTACTCTTAGGCGGTTAAGCCCAATAAAAGAGCTGAGGCTCTGATACCAATTGAACGGATAGTATGAAAACCTAGAGGGGGTCGGTGAATAGGTGCTACAACCAATTTTATTTTTCTTTAAATTAAGGCTTGACAAAAAGCTAAATTCTCTATATATGCAAATACGGTGAATTTACCTATGTGACAAGCACAACAATAAACAAGATACAAACACAAAGTAAAGGAGAGGAAAGGAGGCAACCGATAATGGAAGCACGCGGAGACAAGGATGTAATCCCCGGTTCCTCCTTTTGAGGGGAATACGTCTTGTTGGAGGGGTGTGAGTTTCTCCACGAAGGCCTACTCAACACCACAGAGGCCTCACCCTATTCTCCGATGAACCTCACCACAAAGGCCTAGTTCACCTTCCACAATTGATTCCCTTTGAGGTGGAAATCGATTCCTTTACAATGAGCTTGGGCACACACCCACAACCAAATTGGGGGCTCCCAAGAATCACCAACAATCACCAAGATAGTAGCAACGGAGTCTAGGTTTTCCACAAAGAAACCCTAGACTCGAACCCCTCAAGCAAATGAGAGAGGAAATGAAAATCGGTTGGTAAAGATGTAGATTGGGGCCTTCTCCTTCAATCCTCTGAAGATCAAAGAGTTTGGGTGGAGGGATTGGGAGAAATCTAGGATGTGTATTAATGACTTGGACGAACTTGATCTCTTGGGGAAGAAGGAGGAGTATTTATACCCCCTCCATAAATGTGGCCGTTGGAGTTGGAAAATGGACCGGATATTCCGATTCAAACTTGAACCGGTAATTACGGTTAGTATTCTTCTACAGATCTAGATTTCGAAAGTAGCTGACTTCTACCGGAAATTCCGGTTTCTTCAAATAATCCGATACAAATTTCTGGCTCGCTTCTTTGCTGAAAATAGGTTCCAACCGAAATTCCGGTTGGTCTAGAAATTTTCGATTGACTACTGCAAGCACAAACTTCAAGTCCTTAGCCGTTTTTGCTCTCGATCTTCCCCAACCGGAATATCCGGTTGGTCTGGAAATTTCCGGCTGACTCTAGGGGCTATTTTCCACAGAAAATCTTCACAACCGGAATTTTCGGTTGCACCAGAAATATCCGGTTGCCTTCTTTGACAAAATATGGCTGATCTAACACACTACAACAAACTAGACATGTAGGGACGTTCTCAATTAGACGCCTTCTATCGCGTCTCTATGCGCGCAACCCTTTGGTTCCTAAAGACGTTCCATGAGACGTTGAGCATGTCGTCTCAACGTTAGGCCGATAGGCATAGGAAAAAGCCCAGCCCATAAGAAAACTCTTATTCAACGAACCCTCTCTGTTAAGCGCCTGCTAATCCACGAACCACCGCAAAATCCCCATCCCTAATTGTGCCTTATCTCTGATCTAGGGTTCATCCTAAGCAGCTGCTCGGGAGCCAGATTCCACGCCTCCGGCCGGCGCTCACTATTTGTATACATACGTGGTCGGTATTATCTCCAAATCATGGATGCGCGCTTCTTCCACGAGAAAACGGCGTCGCTGACCCAGCCGTTGGGCCACCCATGGAGTCACAGGCTCACAGCTGCTGAGCTGTACCACGTGCATCGTGCGCCATGGCCGTGGCCGGGCGACCGATGAAGTAGCACTTCACAGCAGTGGTGCTCCCTCCGCCGCCGCCGGAGGCCAAGCTGCACCATGGCGTCCAGCGGAAAGGATGCCAGGACAATCTCGGTTTGGTCATTAGGGCGATCGGTTGTAGCACTGGGTATTTAGATCTGACAAACTGGTGATTTTTTTTTTTTTGGTTCTGTACGTAGCTTTTGCAATTGCAGGTTCTTCTAAATTCTTATTCCAATCGACAGGCAAACAATAAAACTGGGAGTTCAATAGGCCTGATTGAAACCCACATCCTACTAGAGCTGCAGCTGTGCGGTAGGGTACCCATGATCGTTATGCAGCATGCCGAGAATCGATGGTGAGTTATTTGCTCTTCTGTCGGCCGGTGTGCTTTTAAGCAAGCAAGCTGACGTGGTGTTGATTTTTTTTACTATTGTCATTTGGTGATGCAGGACATTCATTCTTCCCTGTAAGTGCTGCATCTTGTTTGCCTAAAACTCAACAGTACTCCTGAATAACTTTCATCTCATGTGTATTTGCTAAATCCTTCCGCACATGTGTGTACCCTTTTATGTTATTTTAAATATAATTAGTCATAC
The DNA here is from genome assembly GCA_028641055.1 of Alopecurus myosuroides. NCBI lineage: Eukaryota > Viridiplantae > Streptophyta > Magnoliopsida > Poales > Poaceae > Alopecurus > Alopecurus myosuroides. Next base: position 236,327,321 of record CM054057.1, on the reverse strand, counting down.
CTGGTAACCAGTTTGATTTCCAATAAGTTCCGAACTGCGTATGTGCTAAATCATGTTGTCCTCAGGTAGAATTTTATTTTTCGGTGGCATTAGGTATGCAGCAATGTGTACGAGGGTGATCTTTACAAGCTCCTATTCCAAGATAAGTTGGTCATACCTTCTCGAATTCGCACGGTGTGCATTTCGGATTAATTTGTACATGTTGTATGCAACCGTGTAGTTAATATATCTTTCAAAGTAACAATGAATACCTAAAGCTTGGCCACTTCTCTGGCTGGCTTCATTCGCTACCTGAAGCGCATGATGTTCTGCTATGTGTGTGTATACTTTTTGGCGGAAATGCCCGGTACATATTGTATCTTCTCTTCTCGAATTACTTTATTCACATGATGTTTTTCCTATTTTATTTGTAAATCCCTTCTTTGCATTTTTGTAAATTTTACAGGCTGAGAGAGATGTAGAATGCACCACTATATTATTGATGATACAATATACAAGCTCTCCACGTGTGAAAGGCCACTTTATCATTGGCCACAACTTGCTATTTTTTATGTAAGCAGTTCTAAATAAATTTGTATCTTTCATTTTATTCCTCTGCCTGCAAAGAAATATAGAAATAATAAATATTGTTCAGTATGGGTGTGATACATTTCTTCCAATGAGCATATTTCTAGTTAACTTATATATTTTTTTCGGTTGACTGCAGGGTGTAGGCCGGATGACTCTAAAATGATGTAGGAATGTGACAACGATGTGGAAGATACTCTACGCCTACACTTTTTTTTTTCATTTGTACTACTAGATGCCACAACCTATCGAATATTTTGATATTTCAGTGTGTGTTTGGACCATGCGTGGATGCTTCATCCAGTTGTTAACGTCATTTTCTCTTCAATAATGTATTTTTTTTGTCATCGAGCTGCAATTGTTTCTGATCTTTGCATTTTGTTTAACTTATTTTGCATATCGACAATTAATGTAATTATATATATGAAATCAGTGCCAAAAGCGAAGAAAAACATGTGGATTTTAATATGTGCACAAACGTTGATGCATTTCAAACGACCATCAAAATATTTCAGAAGAAAAATAAAATCAGCGTCGTGCCCATCAAAACAATATCATTTGAGTCACAATATAGCGTCCCAAAGGATGGTAGAGACGACATGAAAGACCATATATGGGAACGTCTCAAGACCGGTAGAGATGCAATATAAACGTCTCATCTATATGTTGGGACGCTCATCAAATCGTCTTTATGATCTTTGAGACGGTGCATAAGAAAACGCTTTTAGGACGCTTTACAGAAGCGGCTCTACAACCCCGTAGAGATGATATAAAATGTCTCTAACCCTAAAATTAGGCGTCTCCACATGACTTTTTTGTTGTAGTGACATCACCTTTTTCCGGTGTTCGATGCGGATGAATAAATAAACACCTTTGCCACTTAACACCATGATAAATAATATCATTAGTATTGTTAACTAACACATAAAATTTTAGGGATAAAGAAATGCACTTTCGCACTTGGGGACCAATAGGGAACAAGAGCCCTTAAATAGGTCCCTGACGACCCACAAGTATATGGGGTGTATCGTAGTACTTTTGATAAATAAGAATGTCGATCCCAACAAGGAGCAGAAGGTGTTGACAATCAGTTTGGATAAAGGATTCACTATAACTACTAGCAGACAGGTTTTCAGGGGCGTTTTGTTATAGCAGATAAATAAAGTACAAGTAAATGAAAGACAATAATAATAATTGTAGGAAGTGATCCAGTCCTTTCTAGAGAAAAGGACAAGCATCTATATGATGACCAAACGTTCTTGAGTACAAAACGGAATTTCGTCAAGTGTTTTTGCTTCATACAACTGATTAATCTTTATTGTTTTGATAGGTGTTGTGTGGGTGAACCTATGCTAATGCACTGCCCTAACTTGGACTAATACATACTTGTGATTATACCCCTTGCAAGCATCCGCAACTACAAGAAAGTAATTAAGATAAATCTAACCACAGCCTTAAACTCTCGGATTCTACACTCCCTCATGCATCGGTTTCCTAACGAGGGTTTAGGTTTCTGTCACTCCGGCAATCCCACAATTAGTAGTCGACATTCACATATCACCACTAGAAGAATAGCACCACAAGTTAAATATCAAACCATTAAATATTACTCAACATAATTCCACTACTAACATCTTGACTTCTCCCATTTCCTCAAGAAATAAACGAACTACTCACAAGAAATCATATGGATCATGATCAGAGGTGATATAATGATGAATAACAATCTGGACATAAATCTTAATTCAACGGTTTCACTCATAGCGTCAACAATAAGGAGTAATTAACACCGGAAAAGTTTCCCCTATGAAATAGACAAGATTCACCCCTAGATGTTACAGCGGGACAGAGTGGAGCGGTGGAGACGATGGTGATGGCGTGGATATGATGATGATGATCCAAATGAAGTCCATCTCGATGACGGTGACGATGGCGATGACTTCCCTCCCCCGGGAAGGAATTTGCCTGGCAGATTTCTCCCTGCTGAGAGCTTTTATCTCTGTTGTTTGCCACCTCGTGGAGGCGGCGTAATATATCCTCCATGGTTCCATGAGTCTTATGGTTTCGGGGGGGTGAAGGACGCGAAAGGGGACTAGCAGTGGTGGGCCAGGGCCACCACACCACGTGGCGGCGCGACCAAGGGTGCCACCACATGGTGTGGGCCCCTGGTGGCCCCCCTCTTGGCTCCAGCCTGTGGCAAAATAGGAAATCCCCGATGTTTTTCCTGAGTTGCTGATCTTCAGAAATATGGTATCTTGAAAGCCCCTTTTCCAGAAGAATTCTAGTTCCGGCAGCTAATTCTCTAATAATCATCAAACATGCAAAATAGATGAAATAACATATGAGTCATCTCTAAATATGAAATATATCAATGAATAAAAGTAAATTATGATATAAAATAGTGATGCAAAAGTGACATATCAGTCCCCTCAAATTGTGACCGTTGGAGTGCACGAATGAAACAGGAAATTCCGGTTGAAATTTTCGGTTGGAAATTTTCGGTCAGCCTTTGCACCAAAAGGTTCTCTGATAGGAAATTCCGGTTGCCTAGAAATTTCCGGTTGGAAATTTTTGTCTCTCATCTGAACCAAAATTTCTTGTCCTTAGCCGTTTTCTCAAGCCTTGTTTCTGGCTGGAAATTCCAGTTGACACGAAAATTTCCGGTTCCTATCTGCACCCAAATCTGAAACCCCATAACTTTTGCAACTAAAGTAAGAATGAGGTGAAACCAACTTTGTTGGAAATATAACAATGAGTACTATCCAAAGATGTGAAGGTGTGGGAACTTTCTCAAAGACGATCCGGTAATATTTTCACCACCAAAAATGCAACAAGTTTTTCTTATGAAATCCATTTTTGAGAAACCTAGGCGTGTCATGAAGATCACGACAAGCACCAAAACCCCATAGAGATAAAAGACAAATAAGGACCAAGAAATAATATATTCAAGTATGCAAAGGTTTGAGCTCTCCACAATGATTCAATCAATTTACTCACTTGAGAGCCCCTCTTGATAGTACGGCTATTGATACTATAACCTGATATCCCGAAGGCATGAGACCGGTAAAATATAAAACCTATCAAGATCATACCTTTTCCTTGAGCATTCCACTTGAGTATAAGATGAAGATGTTGATCATCTCAAGTTGGATCCTCTTTCTCGATCATGCTTGCTAGCACAAGCTCCGCTTGATGAAGACTTGCAAGTTTCTCCCCCATACACCATTATGCGAAAGATCCTTTTCTGCAAATATTCAAAAGGAGACAATCTCCAAATGGGTGGCAAACATCACGCATAAAATTTCTTTGAGATGCTTCACTTGAGCTTCCATGTCAAGCTTGATGACGAACACCCCTTGACGACATAGACCATGGGCTATATGAAATCTTTATTTTGATGCATTCCCGTGGAAAGATACCTAACCACATATAGAAATATCACACACATATATCATGGGTTAGTTCACAAAGATATATGGTCAATTTCTTACCATACCACGATATACATAATCCCACTTGGTACATCATGTAACTTTGTGTGTTGATCACTTGCTTGATCAACCTAGAATCTTTCCTTCTCTCTTCATATGATGATGTTTTGGAGATTATCATGAGAGATCACCTAATCCTTTTCTTCAAGACACTTGCAATACGCTCAACTCTAACCATGACCACTCTTCATATCAATCCTTGAATATAACAATGGCCATCAAGAAAGATAATAGAGTTCAACAGATGAACTCCAATATTTCCTATGGACAAGATCTATAAGAATATCTCAATGGAAACATTAGTTCATATGTATTGTCATTAGTTCCCAAAACCACATATGGGGGCACCATGCACTTTCAGTCTCTCTCATTTTGGTAATTGATGACAATCCTTTTTGCGAGGGTTTATATAATGAATTAAGAAACCATGCAAAGCAATGTGCAAGGATGCAAGAGCATGGAAGGAAAAAAGCTTAAGAACAAAACTAAAGCGCATAACCAAATTCCCTTAAACCCTCTAAACTTCTCCCCCATTGGTATGTATTGCCTAATTGGGAGGAAAATTTTAGAAGGTCAATATAACATGAGTTCCTCATCAAATTGTGCATTTCCCAAAATTTGAGTGAAAACAAATTCACTTATCCAAAGACAAATAATAGGAGGAAATCAAACTATATTGAGGATCCAAATATTGCAAAGAAAATATTCAACTAAAAATCTCCCCACAAGGATACAAGCAATCGAAAAGATCCAACAAAAGAGGTCTAGATAAATGATGGAGAAGCTCCCTAATGTTTATGCACTATTGATGAGTGCATGAATATGGAATCATCACTCCCCCGTGATAATCTACAACACATAAGAAGTGCAAGAGAATATATGGGAAACAAAGAAAAGCAACTTGCAACAAACAAATGTTGAGCAATTAAGATCAATGAGCAAAAAATAAAGACTTACTCAACCAGAAGAGGTGAGTGTGACAAGGAAAAGCATTTTTTAGGAGACTAATAGGATGAGCAAAGCATCATCATAGAATTTCAATATATGAGGCACATAGTTCATATCATGTATTTCCCATACAGACAAACAAAGAGGATAAAACAAATAGGTCCACAAGCTTATTAAGATGCAAGAAAATAGTACCAAATGGAAAACAAAGCTTGTGCCTTTTAGGATCCACCAAAGAATATACAACAATAAAATGTGGTCACTAAGTAACTAGCATACCAACTAAAGATGTAGCTATTCACATGTGGATAAGTTTCTAAGTGGACACCAATACAAAAGATATAGGTCCACAAAGAAATACGCACACACAAAATAAGTATGAAGGTGAAGAACATGACATCCAAAAGAAAGTCATAAATGCACTAATAAGATCTTTGATTGAAAGCATAGCACAAAGCTAAATGATATCTTAAAGGGATAGAGGTTATCAACTAACAAACTCATCAAAGCACACAAATATCCAAAAGGGAAAAGTAATAGTTCGGATGCTTCAAGAAAGGTAACACGTATCACAGAGGCAAATGGTTTTACGAATTCATCAATATTGCATATGAGAGACTTTGAGTAGAAGTTTATAGAATAACATACTTGGGATTGGTGAATAATGAAAATGATTATAAATATCCCCTTGATATGCTATCATCCCGACTTACTCACATATGCAATAAAGATCTTTTTGATAAGACATTTTAAAGAACCAAAAGAATTGCAACAAAAGGGATTCATACCAAGATACAACCTACACACGGTTGAAAGATAGAAATGTATGCATGAGGTAGATACTTGTTACCGGGATAGCATTGGTGATGAAGAAGATGTCGCACCCGGACTTCTAGGGGATACTCGCAGTTCCGCTGAACAGCAGATGATTGGATTACGGGGCCTACCTGCACCCGCATCTCTTACGAGTAGGCCAACACACGTATGTGTGACAACCAAACTCTACTGTTCATCGTCTACGTAAACCATCCCATAGAAATCAGGATACTTCCATTGACGTACTTCAAAACATACACACATGGTACGTCAACGGCATTTGAACAATTGATATCACAACAGATCTCTACGACACGAAAGATTTAAATAAGTTGCAATAGCCCTCATTAGAGCAGAGATAGCAAATACAATCATCCAGAGGACACATGTCCCATCGTTACATCACAGCGGAAGCATTCAACATGTCTGAGTACAGACAAGATCCAAATAGGCCTAAGAGGCTGGAAACGAAAAGACGGAGCCCATCCACGAAGTCTCGGATCCTGCCCGGGTCCGCTATCTACTCGTCAGCAGTCTCGTCATACTCCACGTAGTAGCCACCATGGGGATCCTCGGAAACGTAGTCTGCGGAAACCACAGCCCCAAAGGGGTCAGTACATAAATGTACTGGCAAGCAAGACTCACAGTTCACCAAGGTGTAACCCGTCAACACCAAGCACAGATGCTTTGGGTTCAACGGAAGGAAGGGGATATAAAAGATGCTGCAACTGGCTGCTCTAACCAACTACAGAGTTACTACCACTTCCGGCTAACAGAAAGAAGATAAGAAAGCGTACCGTAACCAACTATAACTAACCACCAAACAAACCCATCCTGGATCTCGCCCCTTATCCAAAGAAGCAATCCGAGGATAACTCACACAGTTGGAATTAATGATGGTTCAATTTATTGTGTCAATAAGACTATTACTAGTCAAGTTATCATTAGTCAGGTGTAAGTTGTTCTGAGTACTTGTTAGCCAGTACTTTCACCAAGTAATCCATAACCGCGGAAAACACGGCTTCTCGAGAAGATTTATCCCTGCAGGGGTGCACCAATTTGGCCGTACACGCAAGAATACCCTGCCAGATGGAATGCCTCCCACCAAGCGGGGCACTCAACACAACTCAACTCTTCTTCGCATCAAGCCCAAAGCACCACGTGCTGTGCGTGCGCGGCTAATCGAGCCCCACGAAGAAAAGGGGACCCTCATAGCACTCTAAGACCACGCCGCCCTAAATGTCGACTACAAAAGTTCCACCCTGGCGCCAAGGGTTCGCACCTGCACATGCATGCATCAAATGGAAAGCCCGAACTAAGTGTGGCGATTTGAACGAGATGCGAATCGAATCAAATTGGGGGGGGGCGCCCATACACGCTTCCCACATGCGGTTAGTGCGCTCATCATGGATCAGTAGACAAGACCCTTTTCCTAATTAGGGTCGACACTAGCAGGCCTCAAAACCACGCCGGGCCTCCTGCCGGTGCCTTATCAGCAAATTATTATTACCTCAAAATTAACAGGTCAAGCCCCAGAACATAATAGAAATATGGTAACAGAAAGTAACGGGTAACAGACTCGAGCAGAAACAACCCTAGGCATGCTAGTAAGACACAGGCAACAAGCAAAGGGGTTATAGGTGTGGAGGTGAGGCTATATCAGGGTTAAAGGATAACATGTGATAGGATCGAACAGAAGCAACGATTCATAGGGCTAGCAGAATAGACAACGAAAAGTATCGGTATCCAATGTTGAAAGGAACACAATGGTTCATGTGAGTGAATACTTGCCTGCAAAACCAGCAGCCTGGTACTGAGCTAGATCCTTAGAAGGGGTGTCGTAAGTATCGTCGGTCTCAACGTCGTCGTTTATCCGAGAAGAAGCAAACAAACAACGCAGAGAGATAAACAATCAATATCATGGCATAGTGCAAAAACATGGGATGATGCATGACCATTTAATTGATGCATCAGAAATAAACTAGTTGACAAGATAACATGTTTAAATGGACCCATATGCAATTGGATTGCATATGGAAAGCCCATGAGTTAAGGTTGCAATAATTGTTTTACAACTACTCATCATGTGTAAGTGAATTAGCATGATTCATGGATGAGGAAAACAGAAAGAAAATAATAATAGAAACAATTTGAAATAAGGTTTACCAAGTTTGGAATTTTATTGGTTAAGTTATGAAAATTTTGGTTCCTTAAAGATGTTACACAAGCATTTGTTGTTTTCACCACTTTTAATTGTTCAAAATAGATAACAAAGTTCATATTTGAAAAGAACACAAAGTTTTAGGTGGATTACATGTTTCACTTGTTGAAAAAGGATTTAGGATGAATTACTTATGAATTAAACAAGTTTAAACAAGATTTAAATGAATTTAATTCAAACATGCATTTATTTGAATTTTTATTTGTTCAAAACATTAAACCGAATTCATATTTGCAAAGTTTATACTTTATGGTTTGAAAACATATTTTATAAGTTCAAAAATAATTCAATTTGATCAAGTTATGAATTTAACAATATTAAATGATTTAAACAATATTTAAATCATTTAACCAATTTTAATTATTCAAAACATGGAACAAATTTTATATTTGGAAAGGTGGTTTAATTTTGCATGGAAAACATATTTCATTTGTTGAAATTGGATTTAAAATGAGCAAGTTATCAATTTGGCCATTTTAAATGCAATAAATAAGAAACAGTTGTTTTCAGCAATTTAAATTATTCAAAACAGCAAACAAAATTGATATTTGGAAAGTACATGAAAAGTTGATTGGAAAACATATTTAGTTTGTTGAATTTGGAATTTTTATGCCCAAGTTATGGATTTTGCAAAATTAATTGAATTAAACAAGAATTCAAATATTGCACCAATTTAAAATATTCAAAACAGTAAACAAATTTTATATTTAGGTAGAACATTTAATTTGGTATTGAAAACATATTTAAAAAGTTGAAATTGGAGTAAATATGAATTATTTATGCAATTTCCAATTTTAGGTGTTATTCTGCCATTTTTATTACAGCTAGGGACTTAGAAAAATTAAACAGGGGCCTAGAAGTTAGTTAGCAGGGACCTGGCTGTGATTTCTGTGACTTCTCTGTACCAAAACAAATGGAATAAAAAGTTGGGTTTTATTGCGGGAGGGGGGACTCGAACCCCTGCCCTCCTGTTGCGCGCACAGGGAGCAGAACCACTGCGGTGGTGTTCGATTTGGTGATAGGAAGGGGGCCTCGGGGGGCTTAAGGTGCAGGTGGTGGGTTAACTGAATTTTGCTTAACTGAACCTGATCGTGCTGAAACTGACGGACGAAAGCTGTCGATGGCGGACAGCGAAGTGCTGCCGCGGCTCGCCGGTGGGGCGCCGTGGTGCGCGTGTGTGGGGGTGCTCGTGGCGTGTGCGAGAGGGAAGGAGGTGAGGGAGCGAGAGGGATCGAGGGGAAGGGCTCACCTCGAGGGAGAAGAGCAGAGGAGGCGGTGCAGGTCGGGGCGACGGTGGCGAAGGGGAGGACGGCGGCGGCGCTGTGGGGCCTCCCGGCCCTCGCCGCGGGGGTGGAGAGGAAGAGGGGGCCGAGGGGTCTCCATTCCCGGCCCTAGCCTGGCCGGAGGGGGACCCCAACGGCGGCGATCGCCGGAGCAAAGGGGAGGTGGTGGTCGGGTGTGATGTTCAGAGAGTTACAGAGATCCAGAGCAGAGAGGAAGAGAGGTGGGAGGAGAGGAAGAAGATGGCGGCGTCGAGGGAGAGTGGAGGGAGAAGAGAGCAGAGGGGAAACCCTAGGGCTAGGGAGCTAGGTTTATAGGGGGGAGGAGGTGGTCGCAGCCGTTGCTGCTCCTCTCTGTACCTACGTGTGCACCCTGGATGGCAGCCGTACAGGGAAGAAGAAAGAGATCGAAGGGGTAAGCAGGCCTGAGGGGGGAGTTGGGCTGGGCCTGGCTGCCCCTCTCTCCCTTGGTTGCTTCCTTTTATTTTTTGTTTCTGATTGTTTTTTTTTTGCTGATTTGAAAAGGAAGAAAAAGGCTAGGGTTTAGGGTTAGGAAAATTAGGGAAATTTGGTTATAGATTATTTAGGGTTACAACAACATTGTGTGACTTTTATTTTTCCAAAAGATTGAATTTATTTGATATTTTCCATTTGTTTGAAAGTGAATGAAATTTGCTATTTAAATGAATTGTTAAAAGGACCCATTTGAATAGTGTGAACCCTTAAGCTTATTTGAAACAATAGATTGATTTGTTTTGCAATTTTCATAAAGTTCAAAATGGTTGCTGTTTTGGAATTTAATTGAATTTGAAAAGGGTTTGGTATTAAATGAATTTTTGATAGAAACAAAACAACAGTTTGAAATTACAACTTTAATGGAAACAATTGATTGTTTTGATTTGAAATATCATTTTGGAAATTATAACATCACAAGTATGAAACAAAAGGTTTGAAATTTGGTTTGAAATTCAAATAGAAAACAAAGGAAAACAAATGAAAACAGTTGGAAAACAAAGCAAAACAGAGAAAAACAAATGGAAAACAAGCAAAACAAATGCAATGAACATGATGTCATGATGCAAAACATAAAATAACAGAGAGCAAACATTCTAATGGCTATTTTTCATACTTTGGATGTTACAGAAGATGTGAGTTCGTTAATCATCGTAGCTTGACTCCTATAATCCCATGGTGAGAACACCTACCTTATTAATGAGGCAAGCAACCAATGCATCTCCAATGTACCTAAAAACGAAATTCAAGTACAAAATGGCACCCAAACTCATTAGGTCCAAAGTAGTTAGAGAAACTACAATACATAGGACAAACTTCACATAAATATGTGCATATTAATATTAATTTCAATTTCATGCACATCTTAGCCATTTAGGATTTGATGGAGTTTATCCTATATATTGGATCAACGGAAGTAAGCATGCCACAAGATATACCTATAGTAAATATACATGCACAAAACTTTCAAGAACCAAACAACATACAAATTGGACAAAACACCAATTAAACCAAGAATGCACTCACAAGAGTGAAAATCAAGAGAATTGTCCAAATTATATCAAAACCCAAATCAACACATGATTGATGATACCAAATAGAGAGGATAATAAAATAAATTAAGATCAAAGAATAATCAAACCCTCTACACTTTTCATGATGGCACACAAAGTATCAAGACGAAAAAAATTCGTCTTCCAAAGAGACATGTCATCGAGATAAAATACCAATTTTAAGACAACAATTCTTCAGACACATATATGATAGCTCCTTCAAGAATAGTGTGTTAATTATGATCTTACATTTGAATACAAAATGCACACAATGGAATCATTACTCTCCATATATATTAGTCAAACACTAGTCAAGTTAAATAAGATCGATAAGATGCAATACCAATTAAAGAACGGTTGTTCTACTCAAAGTAGGATAGCTTCCCAAGGACAGTTGTCGGATATATACCGATTAGGGGTATGTCCGACATGGGCCTAAAGAGCTGGATTACCAGGGTGGCCTGTTGGTAATGGATTACAACCCATTGGGCGGTCCAGTAAGCTGATGCGCGGGAAGCCGGATTCTAGAAGAACGTCTTGGAGGAGAAGACGGATTCCTTACTTTCCAAGTTAGATACTTTCCGTAGTCTTCTAGGTTTCCTTTCTGTAAGCCCTAATCCGGCTATCTATATAAAGCCATACGGGAGAGATGAAAGACACAGACAATTAGCTAGAAGCCAACTCACCAAGAAGTCGATCCTCGCCGAGTTAGCGAATCCATACTCACATTATACTTTGTATACTTCAGGCCTCAACCCCGATTTAGTGAGATTGCAGGAGTAGGAACGCCGCCTAGTTGCTTCGTACCAAACCTATGTAAAACCTGGTGTTCCCGATTGTCGTATTATCACGTCCCCCACGTTTCTACCCGTAGGTTCATGGCACCCCCGTCTATGATCCTTACTACGATGTCTCGACAGTTGGCGCCCACCGTGGGGCCAGCGGCGTCAGGAGTTACGTTTCGATCAGGGATACTCGGCGGAATCGGCAGTTCAATAAATGTCGGAAGCTTGGATTTCAACGGCGACGTCGGGCGCTTCCTCGACAACGGATCATACATGCCAGCAGAGAATCACCTGGTAAGTTCCTGCGTTTTACCGATTGGATCTGCAAATATTTTTATCGGATTAACAGCAGAGATGGGATTCTGTGGTGGAAGAAAATTTATCCCAGTCGCCCTATACCCTATTGAGGAAAACTACGATACCAAATTTTTCTCAAATCACCAAGATTGTACTGAAATTGTCGCCTCTTCAGAGATGCCTGCAATCAGATCACACTTTATCGGCATGGTGCAAACTGAAGTCGCGGATAACACGGAAGAAACCAATCCCGTGGAAGAAGCAGAAAACAATATACCCACAGAAGAAGTGGAAGATCCGACACCCGTCAGTGAAACGACGAACTCGGAAGACGACACCGTGTTAGCTACCATAGAAGCAAGATTGGAGTCGGAACCCGGATCTGAAGACATAGATTCCGATGATGAAGATGAAGACGCTTTCTAAAGAAAGGTCAAATCTATGCAGGGGAGCTTCCATGAAGTAATTATGGCAAAACCGACTGAAAACTCGGATGCCGAAGAAGATGGAGACCCAAAACACCTCCACCAGATGAGGAAAGAGAGGATGAAAAAACCAGTCCCACCTATCCTGATGTCAAGGAGTTGACAGAAGAAGAACCTGGAAAAAAGCCTCCTTCCAAGATGAAAAAGAAGAGTGCCAAGAAACTCCAGTACAAACTCCAGAAGAAAAAATTGGCAGATGTTGCCAATCAAAACCTGGAAGAAGGAGGAGGAAGCGGAGTCACACCAGTGGAGAAGAAAAAGAAAGAAATCCCTGTTCCACAAATTTAGGAGCACGACGAGATCGATCTGATCAAAACCCCGGTTGGACCGTACGAACCACCGGAAGTGCTGGAAGCCAGAAGGCAAGGAAACAACTATTCCGATCTCAAGAAAACCTCCTCAAAGCCCAAGCCACAGTAAAAGCAAAGTAGGAGGAAATTGAAGATTGCCCGGAATTACAAGGCCGGATGCGCTGCCAGCAAAAGAACGGTTCCAAAACCCTTCTTGGCAAATACTGTTTAACAGCGTAAACGCTAAGGGTGAACGCATCTACAAAACCGCAGCTGAGAACGCGAAAGCCGCGTTTGCCATCTTTAATGACGACCTGTACTCCAAAGACGAAAAACTTGATGGAGTGTATGATTTCCTAGGAAAATCATTACAACAGCAACAACGAGGACACACAAGATCAGGGAAGTTGCACGATGACTCGGCCCTATGCAAAACTGCCACATGCGCCGCTGGAGCACCTGGACCTGGCGAACCAGAAGATTCAGGAGATTCTAAGGAAAAGAAGGGAGATCCTAAGAAAGACAAGAAAATCCCGAACAATAGGGATGAAGCGTCCAGAACGGTATCCCATCAGCCGAAAGGTGGAAATAATCCCCGTGATCACAAGGATCGGGAGGAACAAAACCGAAAAGACGTAGAAATAATGCTGCCTCCGAGACGCCCAGCTGAAAAAGCCAGAAGATATGATAATCTTCACAGGCGTGAGAGATCCCGTACTCCTCCTAGGAACAAAGAACGGCCAAGGAGTAGAACTCCACCTTATTCCAAAGGAAATGACAACAGACGAAATAGGATAATCCCGGAAGAGCGCACTCATGCAACAATGGGCCAGAAAGGAGCAGATCCCCTTATATCCATTCAGCCGGCAGATATTCTGCAAACGTCGATAAGGCGGAAAGAGACGATCTATACTTTGGACCTAAGTGCTTCACTGACAGGATCCGAAGGATTAGTCTACATTCTGGTTTCTCCAAAGTTGGTCCAACTAATCAAAAGTATACCGAAAGTACAAACCTGGATATGTGGCTCTCAGATTACTATACTGTCGTTCAAATTATCAAAGGGACAGATTTGGAGGCTGTGAAGTTTCTTCCCCTTATGTTATTAGACGGAGCCAGAGACTGGATCAATGGGTTACCATCAAGAACTGTCGACATCTGGGAAGATATGGCGAAAGTATTCGATCGGCACTTTCGGGGCACGTACAAACGTCGTAAGAGCATAAACCAGCTGAACCGTTGCCTCCAATGTGAAGACGAGTCGTATGTCGACTTTATCTCAAGGTGGACAGCAATGAAGAATAGTTGCTCTGGAGTAAGTGATGTACAAGCAATGCATGCTTTAATCAATGGCCTAAAACTCGGCCTTGTACCGTTCATGGTTGGTTCGAAAGAGCACAAAGATCTCGGATCTATTCTTACCACCGCCAATGAGCACGCAGCGGCCGAACATGATATCAGGGCAAGAGGTGGAAATATCGATGCTTTCGCACATGCCAAAAATACACCACGTTCTGAAAAGAAGGATACTGATACGTCATAAACATATCCTTAATTTCTGATATTCCATGTTGTTTTCATGTTGTTTTCCTTACACTTTATGTCATTTTTATCGATTTCCTGGGACTAACCTATTGACAAGATGCCACAGAGCCAGTTCCTATTTTCTGTTGTTTTTAGTTTCAGAAAAGTTGTTCTGGAAATATTCTCGGAATTGGACGATTCGAAAGCCAGAAGTCTTAGAAGTCCCGGAAGTATCCAGAAGTCCCGAAGAGCCCCGGAGGGGGGCCACAGGGTGGCCACACCATAGGGTGGCGCCACCACCCCCTGGCCGCGCCACCTAGGGGTGTGGGCCCCCTGGCCACCTCCCGGCATCGCCCCTTCGCCCATATATACTCCCCGAGGCATAAACCCTAAAACAATCGACGTTTTCCACAAAATACATTTGTAGCTCCATCGCCGCCGCCGACAAGTTTCGGGGGACAGATCTCTATTCTGGCACTCTGACGGGACGGGGAAGTGCCCCCCGAAGCCATCTCCATCGACTCCACCGCCATCTCCATCGCTGTTGATGTCTCCTATGATGAGGAGGGAGTAGTTCTCCCCCGAGGCTGAGGGCTCTACCGGTAGCTATGTGGTTCATCTCTCTCTCTCTCTCCCATGGTGTGATCTATATGTGATCGTGAGCTTTGTAATCTAGTTGTATTCATAGATATTATTCTTCATCTATTATGCTACTCAAGTGGTTTCTGTTATGAGATCTTCGTAAACACTTTGATCACGGTGTAAAGGTGACAGTGTGTGCGTAGTGTGGTTTAGCATTATATTTATATTTTGTGTTGGATAACCCTATGAAATTGCGGTGTTTGCGTGGAACCATCTGGGTCCCATGGTGATAGCATGGGGGCTACTTGGTTGGGAAAGTGCTTACTATGAGGAGTGTTGTTACAGCTCTACGCAATGATTGGTGTTTGTTATTCGACCGGAGAGTGATTCGGAGTAGCATAGTGAAGAAATGATATTTATGCATTCAATTACGTTTTCATTGTTGAGAGTGTCCACTGGTGAAAGTAGGAGCCCTAGGCCTTATTTCCAAGCATTGAAACACTGTTTTCCGTCTGTTCTACTACATATTTGCTTGCTGCCATTTTTATTTCAGATTGTTGTTATCACTTATTATCATCCATATTACTTGCATTTTACTCTCTCTTTGCCGAACTAGTGCACCTATATACCTGACAAATATATTGGGTGTGTTGGGGACACAAGAGACTTCTTGTATCTTGATTGCAGGGTTGCTTGAGAGGGGGATACCTTTGACCTCTACCTCCCTGCGTTTGATAAACCTTGGGTGATCCACTTAAGGGAAACTTGTTGTTGTTCTACAAACCTCTGCACTTGGAGGCCCAACACTGTCTACAAGAATAGAAGCATGCGTAGACATCAGCTACTCCAGAGGCACACAAGTAAAACCCAAAGAAGTGAACGCAACCTTTGGAAAGGATAATGGCAGCAAATGGAAAGGAAGAAGCACAGAACCAATCTCCTACTCTAAGGAAGAGTGGGAAAAGATAAAGTCGGAAAACTGTGTCCACCATTCGCAATTTGGGAAGCCTACCCATACAAACGCGCAGTGCCGCCACAACAAACATTTGAAGGGCACTGCGGGATCCGGGAATAAGGGAAAGATTTTCAAGAGGAAGTTCAACAAGCAAAAGCCGTAAGCTGAGAAAGAAGAAAGTGAATCGGACACTGATGATAAGATCCAGGAACAACAGCGAAAAGGCGAACCAAAATTCCCGAGAGTTGAAGGAGAATGTAACCTAAATTTCCAGGCAACTCCTTCAGCAAAGCAGGCGAAAAGGACACTTCGAGAAATTAACGCAGTTGTTCCACCAACACCAAAGTACTTGAAGTATTCAAATACGCCAATTACCTGGGATCAGACAGATCATCCCGGAAACATCCCAGAACCCGGCACACATGCTTTGGTAGTAAGCCCTATTGTTCAAAACACTAGGCTCAAAAGAGTGTTGATGGATGGAGAATCTAGTATCAATATCATGTACCTGTGTACATTGAAACAGCTGCATATGTCCGAGACTCAGCTCAGGCACAACAATATACGGTTTCATGGTATTGTCCCAGGTAGGCAAGCACAATCCCTAGGATAAATTTCCCTAGATGTAACCTTTGGAAGTAGAGAACATTTCCGTCAGGAAAAAAATCTCATTCGAGGTGGTGCCGTTCGAAATTGTTTATCACGCAATACTCGGACGTCCGGCTTTCGCCAAATTCATGGCAAGATCATGTTGTACTATAACAAGTTGAAGATGCCATGCCCAAAAGGAGGAGTAATTACCATAACTGGAGATTACAAATTGGCGAACGAGCTGGAGAAAGGAAATTCCCTCTGCGCCGAACAAGTGATTCAGAAGGAGGAATTGAAGGAGCTAGCCAGGGAAGTTTCGCCGATGGAAATGTCGTCAAGAAAAGAAAGTCGGAAGCCGACAGATAGCTTCAAGGCCTCGGAAAATAGAAGACAATTTATCCTAGATCCAAAAGATCCGACAAAGTTTTTTGTAGTGGGAACTCAGATGACTGACAAATAGGAAGACGCGCTCATCAAGTTCCTTCGTGAGAACTAGGACATTTTTGCCTGGTGTCCTGCTGATATGCCAGGTGTACCCAGGGAACTTGCTGAGCACCAAATTATCAAAAATTGGCATATGGCGTGTTTTTTGCATCTTGAAAACTCCGCCATTATTTCCAAGGACATTCTATAATAGTGGTAAGCAAAGCACCACTAGGGGATATTATCAACAATGCGGACGCAACAGGCCGAGTCGCCAAATAGGGCATTGAGCTCGCTGCGTTCGACATTAAGTACCAACCCCGGACGGCAATGAAATCCCAGGTGTTGGCAGATTTTGTCGCTGATTGGACAGAAGCAATGGAAAACACACCAATGCCGGAATCGGAATATTGGATCATGCATTTTGATGGATCAAAAATGAAAGAAGGTGTCGGAGCTGGTGTAGTGCTTAAATCTCCAAAAGGCGACATTATGGAGTATGTATTACAAGTACATTTCAACGCCAGCAACAATGTGGCAGAATACAAAGCTTTACTTCATGGCTTGCATATTGCAAAGGAAATAGGCGTCAAGCGCATACTCTGTTATGGTGACTCGGATTTGGTACAACATCAGCTAAACCAAACATGGGATGCCAAAAGCCCCATTATGGCCGAATATCGGAGAACTGTGGACGAATTTACCATTTGCTTCCTAGGATTTAAAGTGCTTCATATCAAAAGGGAAGAAAATTGGAACGCAGATGCATTAGTCCGCATGGGATTGGAAAGAGTGAAACCCCTACCACCTAGTGTGTTTGTTCAACATTTGCATGAACCATCAATCAAAGGTGGAGATGCGGATTACACTCTCGTTTCCGAGTCCATTGAAGTCCTGCTTGTTAACCCGGCTTGGACAATTCCATATTTAAACTTCTTAGTCGACCAGAAGTTCCCGGATGGAGCAGATGAAGTCCTGCAAAGGCAGATACAACGCCGATGCATAGGATACACGGTAATTAATGGTTGCCTATATAAACGCAGTACTATCGGAATTTTTCAGCGGTGTATTTCACCAGAAGAAGGACGAGAAATATTGCACGAAATCCATGCAGGAGATTGCGTACATCATGCTCAATCAAAAAGCATAGTCAAAAAAGCATTCCGCGCGGGGTTTTTCTGGCTCACAGCCAGGACAGATGTAGAGCACATAGTAAACACATGTGTCGGATGCCAGTACTACGCCAAGCCGACAAATATGCCAGCTCAAGCGCTCAAAACAATCCCTATAACATGGCCATTTGTGGTCTGGGGGCTAGATATGATGGGACCATTCAAAACTGCAAGAGGCGGACTTACACATCTACTCGTTGCAGTAGATAAGTATACCAAGTGGGTGGGGGCGAAACCCATCAAAAAACTTGACGGTGTGACTGCCAGAAATTTCATCATTGACATAGTCATGAGATACGGCGTTCCACACAACATAATTACAGATAACATGACAAATTTCTCTATTGGAGAGTTGGCAAAATATTGCCGACAAACAGGAAATCGTCAAGATCTAGCATATGTGGCACACCCACAATCCAATGGACATGTTGAACGAATGAATAGTTCTATCCTGCATGGAATACGCCCAAGACTCGAATCTTCTCTTCATAGAGCAGCTGGAGCATGGGTATGAGAATTGCCTTCCGTTCATTTGAGTATTCGAACGACGCCAAATAGATCAACTGGACAAACCCCGTTTTTCCTGGTTTATGGCGCAGAAGCAGTGCTTCCCACGGACATGCTCCATGATAGCCCAAGAGTGCTAGCATATGAAGACTCGGATGCCGAAAACGACGACAGGATGCCGTTGATCTCTTAGAAGAAGAACGAGAACTTGTGCTACAAAGATCCGTCATTTATCAGCAAGGACCGCGACTCTATCATAGTCGGAAAATCAGGCACCGTTCTTTCAAACAAGGTGACTTAGTGCTAAGGTTGGTGCAGGAAAGGAAGCACAAATTAGCCCCAGTTTGGGAGGGACCATTTGTCATCAGCAAGGCTATGAAAAATGGATCTTACTATCTTGTATACATTCGGGATACAGAGGATGATCCTAAAAGACCGAATCACAAAAGAAAGAGAAAGGTAGATGTAGAACTGGGAGAAACAAAGAGACCCTGGAGCATCCAGCAGTTTCGTACTTTTACACTTAGTTTCAAATTCTATGTAAACATAATTTGCGATCATGAAATAAGTTGTCAAAATTCAT